>JWHW01018914.1:154349-195142 GCA_000931545.1 Papilio glaucus | reverse complement strand
AAGTTTAACTGGATGTTAAATCGAACTTGAGTCTAACATTCTGTTGTATGTCAACGTAAGCTTGACCTTTATAAATTCGCTCGGTTAGATTGATAAACATGAAAAATTAAATAAAGTCTAAGTTACTGGCTGATTGAAGAGCTTTCTATTTGTGAAATAATTCACTAGATTTTGTATTTATCTAGTACAACAAAACAGCCAAATCTTTTATCTTATATTATTAGTATAGATAACATGTAAACGCAAATAAATAATTTTACAATATTTAATTCTCTCGAAATATGTGGGTATATATAAAATTTTAGCCCGGTCTTATCAGGGAACAGTGTAGTTTTCCCGGGGCAATATTTTCCGGAACATTTATCTTTTTCGCTGGCAACTTTCTACGTAGTTTACATAACGTGCTACTCATCTCGTATGAGTGCCATGTTGCGATATTACTGTATCGTTGGGGTGGCCAGCTGTTCATGCTAGAATTGCAGTCGTTTGCTGTAAAAGTGTGTTGTTTAATAATAAAAAATAGAAATTTTGTCTTTAATGCTAATAATTGATCTATACATCGGCGTATGAACGAACGTGAACGTTTAACGTGTCAATGCATTTTGGGGGTTTAACCCTTACGGACGATATTTAAAAATATTTGAGTATTAGTTTTTAAAAAATACGACATCGTTTCTGTTAAAATTCCCGAGACGGTGATGAATTAAATCGTAATTCTACAGTACAATATTGCTGAAGTTAGTTATCAATACCAAAATTTACAATTTAGCCACTGAATTCAAATAAAACAAAGGAATTATTCAATGCGTACGAGGTCATAAGAAACGTCTTGTATCATATAAAGCGTCACAAGGGCCATATCAAAGATATTTTTAAGTTGTAATAAAAACAACGCGATGACCCAAACAAAACTTTAAAACTTAAATGCTGAAACACTGTAAGCACGATTATGCACATTAAACACTGTCCATTGTACAAAATACACTATCACTCTCAATATTGCGCTGTATGCTGTAGAAATAAAGTTGATTGTAGCTCGTGTGTGCCGTTCGCTTTGTGGGAAGTCGCAAAACGTTGAAAAAAGCTTTATCTACGAGATAACGTTACAACTGTCGACTATAAAATAAAGTTTCGTTGCGATGGCTCGCCGAACGTTGGCTTTAAATTGAACAAATGGGGTCTCACTAGCTCTTCGTTTATGCCATATGTACTAAAATAAAGCTTATATATTTTACTTTTGGCCAAGGACCAAATTTAAGTTTATTTTTAGACTTATTAAATTCGGCTTTAGACTTATTTTTTCGTTTTATTTAAATTCGGCACTGAAAGTTATTATATTTTTATAATTGCATAATCACGATAAGTGATGTTGGCAAATGGCAAAAATTTATGTAAATCCAGGCACCAAGTTCTATACAAATTCAACATTCAAAAGTGAAGCTCGATTTTTGCAGCGAATATTTACCAACGTATCGACGACATGCCAAAATACTAAAAAAATAATTTGTAGTTTTAAAAAAATATATTTATTTATTAAATTAAAAAAAATTAAATCATCAAAATGCAAATAATATTTATTATTTTAAATTTCAAGTAACCTTTGAAAGAAATACTAAAATACAAATGTTAATCAAAATAAGTTACAAAACTTATTTTGATAACACTTTTTTAATCTGTCGTCTTTTATATTTCATTTGTATTTTTAGGTTAAATATAATTTTTTGATTCAGCTGACAACACTTAACATGTTAAGGCGTCATGATATTATTAAAAGTTTATATTTAGTTTATGTTATGATTCAGGATACATCATAAAATTAATGATTTACATGTGAAATGTGATGTTCGTACACTTATCTTTGCGGTATAGTTTTACACGACAAAGACGGATATTTTGTATTCGTTAGGCGGGAAACGAACTAACGTACTTTTAGCATCGGCATCACAATGCACGCACCTCATCCTGTTGCAGTTCCATCGCTCCTTATGTCTCACGCACAATTTAATACGTATACTTGGAAACTTGCATTACGCCCAAACTATTTAATATTCCTACGACATAATACCGTATAAACCATATATGTGGTGTGTTCCTGTGACTGCTAGCTTTGTGTTCTCACTTGCGTTAGGCATAGTTTTAAATGGTTAACATTCTATGTTGTTTAATTTATTTATAAAATAATCAATAATTGCCGAGAGGGAATGGGGGATGCTAACACCGCATAAAGAGGATACAAAAATAAAATATTTTCGTTAAAAATTGTCGTTAAACTCACGGTAATCTAGGTAAGCTTGCACGGTAATTTTGTTGTTAGAATGTGCAATTTTGGAACTTTGCTCATTTATATATTTAAGTAGCAATAAAACAATGTGAAATATCAACACCTTTAAGAAGATATCATTTTGTTAGTCTATCTACGCTGAATAGTTACAGAACTAGTCTAAAATAGTCTTCCTCGACAGAAATTCCGGTAAAGAGCAAATTGGATGGCACATCGTGCTTACCAAGATTGGTCATTAATAACTTTGCCCTCTGTAGAGCCGGGTAATTGTTATTTCTCCCCTATTCACGAGGAAAAAAATAGCTGGGAAAAGAAATTGTGGGATTTAGTGATGCTATAAACTATCCTTTTTTTTGTACTTTATTTTGTCGGACTTTGTAGATTCATTAGTATTTTATGCGTGTCTAATAAAATAAAAACAACGAAATTAAGCGCGAAATATTCTGTATTAAAATATATTGAAGGTAATTATGTTATATGGGTAATTAAACAGCACATGGAAATAAAAGCGATTAAAGCGAACCGTTATTCCATTCTCCAGTCTCTATCTCCTTGGGGGTAATAGACATGAACTTTATTTATTAACCGACTTCAAAATGGAGGTTCTCAACTCGCTTGTATGTTTTATGTTAATTATCTTAGAATTCCGATATTTATGAATCTTACGAAAATTATTTTTGCAATCGATACTTTATGTTTCCAGATTGGATTCCCTGGATCCCAATTTAGATTCTATTCCGATCCGATAGGTGGTTCCAGGTTTTTGTTGGTTTAAAGCGTTTAAATCATTTCATCAATACTTAAAAAAAGTAATCATGTCGTGTATCTCTGTTCCTTGTATGATATACTTAAAACCTTCTGAACGGATTTAATGAGGTTTGTGACAATAAACAAGAGTCATGAGGAAGATTTTGAGTAAATTGACTGATGTATAATAATTATTGTTGAAGAAGACGTAATAGGTTTGTACTACTGTGCCACCCATGCGAAGGCAGAGTGGATCTCCAGTTCTCTATATCCAAATTCGGGTCGAATTTAAAGAGGCTATAGCTAGTTAGCTTAATAGCTAGAATTTACGAAATCCTCTGATTCCCTTTACTGACCTCCATAGTTAATTAACCTGTCTATCTATTAACCTAAACCGAGTGGATCGTATAGGCCCGAGTATAAAATTGACCGAATGCCAAGCTGGTAAGGTGAAACCTTAATTTATAATACCGCTTTGGCAAAGTTCCTGGCGGGCGCAGGTCGCGGGAGCAACGCCCCGCAAATTACTCAACTTTGGCAGCCCACTAGGATGATATCCTTCCGATATTGCCGCAGTGTGCCGTATTGCTGGGCAGAAATTGTTTACCGTGTTTACGTATTTGAGTTCGTCTAAAGTTTTTTCCACTTATTTTTAAAGCACCAATAGTCAGGTTTAGGGCCAGACTGCGAAGAGTAAAGTCGCAGATTCGAATACGTCATACGACAAGTGTCCGTGAACCAACAACAAATTAAGTTATTCAATAGAAGTTTAGTATTTTATTACATTTTTCGCTAGCATTTTAATAAAGGAAACCGATTAATACTACCTTCGTAAAACAACGTCACGTAGAAAAGGGGTTACATAAATAGGCAGGTTTAGATTATAACAGTCACATTTGTTTTTAAAATTATGAGATACATACAATTAATTATATACATGATCCGGTTTTTGAATGTATAAGATTAATCGAGAAAATACAAAAGAAATGAGTACATATAATATAATAGCTCACTTAGCCGTCACAACCTCACAACTCTTGTCGATAGACGAACTTATTTTGATCAAACATTCCTTTAAAAAAATTCTAAAATTTTAAATAACAATTTGGACTCTTATATCTTGGGACAGATTAAGTTTAAAATAACCAAGCACAGCTCTCTCGCACTAAAAATTTATTCGTGGTTCCGAATATATTATTTTTTACTGTCATGTATTTAAACGAATTTGTTTTCTATATAAATAAAAATATATATGAATGCGAAAATGATTTTGTTTCGACGCTTTCATGCGTAAGCGTCTCAGCCAATCATCACGAAACTTTGTACACATATTTTCAAGAGTACAGAAAATAACATTTGTTCCGAAAGAAAAATCTTCTCGAGAGCAAATACATTACCATGGCAAATAATAACAACTTTTGTCATTTACCTGTAATACCAAGTTATTATACGCGAAATCTACTCACAAAAAATTTCAACAAGGAAAATATGTAGCGATTGCGAGCAAAGCCGCGGGTAACTGCAGGTTATAAAAAAATAATAAAACATGCGCTCACGCCCGTAACCCTGGGGGATAGATTTCAATTTCAAGAGAGATTATGGATTTCAATTTGGCGCGTCCTGGCACACTTCTCTAGCTTCTTCTACATCTATACCTCCACGCATACATGCTCGTCGGTAACGGGTCCTCCTTATATTTATTACAATTCAATTCTAGACGCTTAATTACACCAAAATGATGTAACTCCATTTGGTTTTATGATGTCGTCTAAACTAGCTGCTCGAAGCCGTGGGGAGCATTAAGTTTAGTGTTCCTCGTTAAAGTGTAACCGGAATACGTCCTCCCCTCCCGGTTACTTAGCCGACACTCTGTGTAGGACCTACGTTTATTACACACTAAGTTATAATATCTTGTTACATTTTAATTAAACATATATAATTAATTAGGCTGATCTTTATTTTGCTCAACTTTGATATTTTTCTGTTGCTTCATACACTCACTTTTTTTGTGACTGACTTGTCACTGTTTGCATGGAAAAGGCATCTACAGATTCACCGGGTTTGAGGCGGCAGGGCGCAAAAGGAGCCTAGACTTAAACTCTTTAAGAATAACAAAGCTAGAGCCTCGGCTCGGGCCGTTACTTTTTTTATTTTACCAGATTGGGTCATTCACGCCCATAAACTTAAATATGTATGTTCGTCGTCTATCGTCATCGTATCGTGACGTTGTCGTATCCTCGACGAACTTGACTAGATTGGTGACATACTTAAGAAAGGCAATATTACGAGTATCAATAACTGAGAAGCCTATACATAGATAAGGATGATGAAGAATAAGCGAGAGAGATGTACCACGACAATGTCAAATGGCAACCGTATTCCCTAACCCTCTCGGTTCCGGGTGTGAGCATTGGACACCCGGCATATCGCCTATCATGTCCTAAAGGTTTAAATAGGAATCGTAGTGAACGGTATGCTGCCGTCCTTACATGCATTCATAATAAACGTTACTTATGATTAGCGACTCACCCCGGCTTCGCGGGGGTATTTTAACCATAAAACTTTTTATCCCCTACTTTAGAACTTTAGGGGATGAATTTAAAAATTGTGTGTTCGCCTACGTAATAACAGAAATCTCTGAGCATAATCTCAAGTTTCTAGGCCTCTTATTTTGTGTATAAAATATATATGTTGTGTCCCTGTTATTTCGTAAGCTAAGAATTTATTCATTTTCACATAATTGGCAAGGAAAAGCCGTAAGCAAAAGTTGATCCCTTTCGTTTAATTCTTAATGTAAACGTAATTAAAAAAGTTAAATGCGCGGTAGGTCTAAAGTTATGTAATTACAATTTGCCCTTAAAGCTGCGACTCCGACAGATTGTTTGCGTGCATACTTTTCAACTCTGCCTTTCATTTATTATCGCAATTACAACAAGCCTTCGTGGTCCTTTACAGTTTACCGTAATTCTTATTGACGGGTCTCCATTGTAAAAGTAATTTCAAAGAAAACGCTACTGTTTAAAATCTAAATTAAACCTTTTCAGTATACTATAGTTACATGTAATACATATGTCACCGACAAATTGTAATCAAACTAGGCAGCTTATAAATTGTCAGCGAATTATGAACTAATATTTTGTCTCCGTTATTACGTTAACATTGTCATGTCGAACTTAACGAACCTAATCTACATTAAAATAATATCTTACAAAGATGTTTCCCGTCTTCAGCCGAAAGTTGCCTAACGGTTGACGTAGGTCTCTCCCATTAATAAATAAATGGTCTCAAAGAAAGATGTTTATCAAAAAAAAAAACTTTGTTTTTGTTTAAAAGTTTTTTTTCTCGATTTTTAGTGAATCTAATTTATATGGGAATACATGATAACCACCAATTTTCAATCAAAGAAAGATAATAATCAAAAGTACATAGTAATAAACACATCGCTAAGCCCGGCCGTCTACTGCGCGGCTTTTGAAATCACTTGCGCTTTGAAGGTTTTGCTTACTTTGTAGTTTAAACTTTTGATATCTTCTAAGCTATTGGTCAGAATGATATAGTTCGAAGAACAATTATAATCTACATTAAATTCTCTTGATAATTAACTTGACATTTAAATGGATAAGGAATCATACCGAACACGAATAATCGCGTAGTAAGTATCGAGTAGACACATAACTCACACCGATGGCTGCTAAATCCAGCAACTAGGCCCCTAGATTACATTAGGGACCTAGATTTTTTTACTTTTAGCTCAAGATCACTCGGATCGCGAGCCCTGTATCAGATGAAGCTGTAAGAACCGTCAATGAGGTTACCAGCATTGACATCTCCGAAAATTAGTAGTAAGTATCGAGTTCGTTTTAATTAATGTTTCCTAAGAAAAAAATGGTTATTGTGAGACAACCATAGAAGATGGATATATGTCATCGCGGACTTTTATTTACCTTATGTAAAGAGCTACAATTATTTCATACATCATTTTAATGCAAGACCTATAGTTTAGCCTACGTAAGCCAAGAAAGTAAAATTCAACATTGTCATATTATGCATTATTAAGAATAACTCAAAAACTACCGGTCGGATCTTGACTAAAAAAAAATGGGACCAATCGACAAGCATTAGGTCTCGAACAAAAAAGAATCATCGAAATCGGACCACCAGGAGCGGAGTTCTGAGGTAACAAACATAAAAAAAATCATTCACACGAATTGATAACCTCCTCCTTTTTGAAGTCGGTTAAAAATAGGTATGTTGCGTTTGATACGATGTTTTATTTACGCATCGCACATGAAGTGCAACATGAAGGAAAACACGATATGGAAATTTCCAACCTTTGTTCATAAGTGTTAGAAATGAGACCTTTTTTATAAAAAAATAAAAAAGCACAATCTATCTTATTTCTGATATATAAACGGATACGAAAGCAAAACTCGAAACTTTATGACAAAAAAAAACCGTTTCCCCATCATATTCGCCATGATAAAACTTCTTCAGTTAGTAATCCCTGAAAGTCCGCAGCGTCCAAGCTCATTCAGTTTGAAAACTTTTATATTGGAAACGGGTAACTTCGCAAGTACCATTTTTTCACTTCTCGAATGCGCTTTGTCGTCGAGAAGGGCTTACTACGTGCAGTTCTGTGAGAGCTAGAGTTTCTACTTTTTTTAAGTCTATATTATTTGTGAATTTTGTCATAACAATATAGTTTTCCTTTGAAAAACATGGGTAAAAATACGACCTTGTTGAAGATATCTGTATATTTTTTTGTCTTTGTCTGTACAACGTGTCGGCAAAGTAGTTTTAAGTGTGGTTCGGATGCAGTGGAAAAAATTATCAAGATAGAAAATAGGACTAGTTATATGTCAATGACACTTAAATTAATATGTAGCATATTTAACAATATTAGGCTATTGATGTAGGAGAGCTTCGATCTTCTGCAATCCGAATTCGTACCGTGGCCCGCTTCGTGCCGACCCCCGGTCTATACTAACAGAAAAATTTGATACATATTTGTAAAATTTGATATTAGTAAAGTATGAAGATGGATAAAACTGCGAAATAAATAGAAAGTATTAATAAAGAAAGTAGTAAGTACCAGCCAGTTAAGCAACAATATCCAAATGTTTAAGGGTACTGACTACCCAACACGAGGTCGTGGATTCGAATCCGCTTGATTATTCGACTATATATGTGAATTATGTCCTACAAGCGTGTAGCGAAATTAGCGGAAATTTAGCGAAATTTATTAGTAAACTAGCTGTGCCCTCCGGTCCCGCCGTGCAATTCAATTTAACTGACGATTTTCCAGCCGAAGCTGAATCCTATTATGATTGACCCGAATAGCTCGCATATTGCTAATGTTTTTCTTACTTACTTGGCACTTATCGTTATATTTTGGACAATTCACACAATATCTTTATAAATTATAGCCTATACGTTATTCTGACAGTTTCAGTTTCGCATTTATAATTTAATTAGTAAATTATTATTAATATTTAAAAAAAGTGGTTTATTAACACAAAGACTTAAAATCTGTTACATAAGTAGTAGTAATAACTGAGCATACAGCTCTGTTATAATTTTAAAAAAGAACTTGTTTTCGTCTGTTATTACTTTAATGTTTCCTCCATTAAATTAATACAAAAGATCTCGTTCTGACGGGCTGTCGGCTTTGTTTCCCTTACGATTTTTCTTCCTAGCGAAATAGAAAAGATTCAGAATGAAAGGTCATCGCTCCCCTCGCACTCAATTTTACCAGAGATAGGAAAATAACATTAAAAATATTATACGTTGCGTACGCAATTGCTGCCCAACTCTTATCATATTTACGTGGTGACAATGCTGCGTCTAAAACTAGTTTGATAGTAATGTTTTATGCATATAATATATGGGGACAAACGAATTAACATCCACAATACTAGAGAGACTGCAGGTGCGTTGTTAGTTTTTAAGAAAAGATTACGCTCTTTTCTTAAAGGACTCTTAAACGTACTGGAGATACCGTTAGAAACAGATCATTGCATAGGGTAGTTGTGGGAGGATAGATAGATATATTTCTTGTGTGCGTGTGTGTCACTGATCTCCTCCTAGACGGCTGGACCGATTTTGATGAAATTTTTTGTGTGAGTTCAAGGGGATTCGAGGATGGTTTAGATTCACAATATATAAATAAAATAAATAAATATGCGTTGACGCCCGTAACCCAGAGGGGTAGGAAGAGATCATGGATTTCCATTTGGCGTATATATGTATACGTATGGCGCTAATAATGTAATTATTATGTGGAAAATAACAAAGGAGTGCGTGCAAAGCCGCGGGCTAGTATAGCTATATGTTTATTAAAAAAAAAATAACACACATAAAAGCTTGCGGAAATGAACAGCGATACGCGCGGACAATATGTGGGATGCAAAGTGATATAGAGAATAATATGTGACGTATATATTTTTCATGTTTGAACAGGCACACAAACAAAAATACACGACATATTTGATTACATGACCTAGTATTTTAATCTGCAATACAGTTTTACATCACATTTTTCCATCTTTCCAATGTATCTCTCTCGATGGCTACCTTTCAGTATTTATCTACCCTCGAATCCCAGAACATGTTATATTAAAAGTAAAGACTTCGTTCGTCTCCAAGCCCTTTTCCCACTCATGTGGGGTCGTCGCAGTATGAACATATGCTATAGTACGGACTACATAATGTATCAGTCCGTGTAGTGCACCAGCACCGCGTCCGCGTCAAAATTAAAGACTTAATTTTGTATAGGTATTTAAAATCATGTTTCTCATAATGTTTAACATACGAATAGTATCGAGCTGCTACTATTAGCTCCCCACCGCGATTGTTATTCTTCTTATATAAATGCAAATTATTCCAGCTGCTTTAAAAACAGTCAAAGTTAAAAACATGTATCGAAAAGTTTGAATAAGCAAAGTTCGATGCGTTCCATAGATGAATACGACGCGCGTAGTTCTCAACAACGTTTGTCCATTACGGTCTCCTCGATCATCGTCGGAGTTTAAAAAACATGAAAGAAACAACAGCACCGTATCGATTTTCCCCACCGGCGAGCTTCAATGCTTTTATGTTTCCTTTCACCGCTTCCAACTGCAATAATCTTCCTATACTCACAAGATATCATTATTTTTTTGTTACTTTTATTTATTTCTTGTTGTTAAGTTTACGCTGCTCGTTAAACTTTAAATGTTTACTCTAACCTACTTCATATTACGTATCTTTAAATATTGAAGCATAATTTGGGTTTATAATATTTGGATGTATAACATGTAAGATACATTCGAATAGTGACTAATGAGTTTCCTTACCTTTTCTTTTTTTAAAACACATCCGCTGTTCATAGAGCTTATTAGATTGCAAATGGTTGGGCCTTTTGCCAATCTCAAGTACTAGTTGAGATGTAGATAGTTCGTAGTGCTTGAGCATTTAGACACTTTTGTCAATAACCTTAAATTCAATGTACAAATATTTGCTCTTATTAGAAACATTTCATAAACACTCGTAAAATTCAAAGCCTGAGATAATTTTTGAGTGTTACTGCATGAAAATTACATACATTCTCATAAAAGAACACGCAATTTGCTCGGACTTGCGGATGTTTTTAAGATGGTCAGTTATCATCATGTTTGCCGCTTTCTATAAAAAAAAAAAACAAACATATGGTTACAAATGTTGTGCAATGAATTACTATCTAGGCGATAATCAGTCGTCCAATTAGAGTACAATGCCGCAAACCCATAAACTGCCCTCGATAACAAGATCCGATCGTGTCCCTTCACGTCCGCTGTCCGTTATAGCAATATCGACATAGTAGACAACGCAATCAATTGAAAAAAATGGTGATAATTTTGTAGTGTACTCTGTTAATATAGACTTTTCACTAAATAAAATGACTTTTTAATTGGATGGTGCTTGAAAACAGTTTTATTTTCGGGATAAAAGGTAAGTATGTCCCATGTCATTTTCTGTACCCCTGACAATGTGTCTGTAAAATATCATAATGTTAGGTTGAGTCTTTAACTCACATTCGCATTTAGAATATTAGTTAGGATTTTTTCTTATATCAACTAAGCTTAATCTTGGGCTAGGAGACGATTCTCGACAATAGTTGAAGGGCGAAATGTGAACTGTTGTATTGGGGGTGAAATTAAATGTATTTCATTAGAAATGTTAATTAACTTGATTTTCTTTACTCGAAAAATAAGCTCAAATAAGCAGGAATAAAAAAAAAGTATTCTGAAAGGAATGTAATGCTTCTGTTGTAGTCTCGGTAAAAGGATTTTACGCGCAAAGAAATGAGTGAAGGCTTTACCGTACCTAACACACGCTCCCTTTAATCCTTTAGTACCACAAAGCTGCAACATATTTTACGCAAATTTTATATTCGAGAAGATTTACCTTGTATCTAAGATGGAACATAGAATAAATAGCTTTACAATGTATAGCTTTTTTAGGTTAGCTACTTGTGCTCAGCGTCGCGGAAATATTGGATAATTAAAATCCTATATATAGTCTAGTTTTGGCCTTTTTTTCCAACAATCGAAAAATGGTTAAAATCGGTTTAGTAATCTCACTCTACATAATATTATTATACTAGGTTGAATACGTCAAAGTCACCGTCCAAATACACTAGCAAACCGCTCCATCTTTGCTCTGGTAAATACAAAAATAAAATATAGCCATGGTCTTATAAGCTGATGAGCAATTTAATTTTTTTTTAATTGCCTCTGTAGTTTTTAGTATATCTGTAATATTAATATAGATGGTGATTTTTTAAGGAACGATCTGTGAAGAAATATCTTGAAATTGGAATAAAGTAATTTTAATTGGCCGGTTAATATTTGTCAGCAACGTTGCGCGTTCACAATGCTCACACAGTATTGCTCCGTGCGATTGTTGATAACTTTATCTGCCATCGATCGCTGCCATTGTTCTGTCCGCATTAATATTTTAGTTGAACCGCCATTGGTTTGCGTACAAGTAAATTCAATTGTAACTTCTCGCAAAGCCTTCTCCCTCATTAAGTTGGTTGTACGATCATTTTAAGCAATTTATACTTTTGTTATTTCTGGTATTACGTGAGTTAAGATTCATTGTGGATGGTGGTCAATTTGATGAATCCATAGTCTAGCAAATCCTAAATAATTTTATTACGATTAACGAATAAGATGAAGAAGACGATATACGGTTGAGCAAGTTACGACTATCACCGTGTGGATCTTTATTTCACTAGCATAATAAAAACCTTACGTCCTGTAACAATCAATGTACAATAACAAATATTATTATAACCCCCTAGTCCTCAGTTCCAGGATTATTTTCCTTATACCGCTTCAATTAACTCGATATTATTGAGACCGGGACCCAATTATAGCGTAGGAACTCTAATAACTTCAGTCTATGATGGAGCTTCTGTAATTGAACAGTCACTGTAAGCTTCAAAAGTTAATAGTCAATTAAAGTTATTGTAATTATATTTTTATAATTATACTAGCAGTTGCCCGCGGCTTCGCACGCACTCCTTTGTTATTTTCCACATAATATATAAACACAGTAATTATATATACACATATATATTATATAGCAGCAGAGCTACAGCAGAGACCCCTGACTGGTGCAGCTGCGACGTCGCCCGACCCTATTCCTCGAGCTCGCCGCTAGAACTAACCTTAGAAATGCGCCGATGTCACGTACCATAAGGTTCTTAAATATCATATCTAAAGATTTATTAAGTTACCGGGGTTCTACTGCGGATCACATAATTTCTGATGCGATCTCAAACGTATTGAGTGACCTTGAGCTCGCAGTGAGGTCGCGGTGACGTCTTAGTACCGTAAGACATCGCTGACAACACACACTGCTCATATACTTTCGTATTGAGACACTGCAGTAGGTTTTGGGAGGAAGGGATATCTCGCAACTTCCCGAACGCCCATCCGAGTGGGATTCGTCGATTGACCTTCTTCTCGAAGTTATACCTACCTAACTGGACAGTTTGTCCTAGGTAGACATAATCGTCAACTACTTCGAGAGTATGGCTTCCGATCGATATTGGAACGGGCAGAACATTCGACATCACTTTCGTCTTACCCATGTCAATTTACATATAATGTCGAATCAAAACCATTCTGTAATCGCGTCGTATCAGTGTTAATAAATAAATAAGTTATGTTGGCTGTTGAATGTACGACGATGTATAAATGGCAGTTATATTACCTACCCCTATTTTAGAAATCCTGGTTTCGATTCCTTTCAGATCAAGTACCGGTGTATGGCAGTATAGTAAATACCATATCATATTAAATGAATATTTATCTCTGTGTTATTATCTATCGGCTATAAAGCCAGATTTTATTTGTTATTAGGAGTTAGTATAATCAATATTGAATCTTAAACTTGTACTGTTCCGATAAGAAACGAGTAAAGTTACACCGACGTGAAGTTTGAGAGTGGATTGAAGACCCGCAAACTCAGCTCGCTAATAAACTATTAACCCCAGAGAACTTGCTCCGTGCCGACTTATTAGATTCATGCTCGACGGAACGCAGTCGACTTGTGTAATATTAATCTTTGTTAATACATTCTTAATAAAACTCCAATACTCTATAAAATAAAAACGAGTCAAAAACATCTAATCTAGCAGTATATCACTCGTAGTTTGGATTTTTATGAACAAAAGCCAATCAGTAAAAATATAGAAATTGTGTTCTTTTTATTGGTTGCAGTCAGTGAAAGTCAATTATAGTCAGGGTTACACAAAAGGACATAGGTTACCATACACCTCTGAACAAAACTGTTTCCGAGATATAGAAAAACCCTGAGAGAAGCCACGGGTGAGGCTAGTTTGATATAAAAACGTAGCGCAGAGCACTTAAATGGGAAGTGTGAAAGATTATCCAGCCGTATATCACATGGGCGGGTTGGAGCTGACACCGCAAACGTCAAGCAAAAAAAATAGCACAATCGCCCGCCGAGCAGAATTTTTGTTATAGAACGTCCGGCACAATTAATATTCGGGAGGTATTTCCTGTATTTTTTTGACTATTGCGCTTCGTATTTTTATAGTTTTTAATAAAACTTGCGAACAGTAAAATAACAGTTTTGTAATAAATGTTTTTGGCCGTGCAAATGTTACTACTGTAAATCAAATTCTGGAGCCAGTTTTAGTTGGATACTCTGATTTTGAGAGCTTATTGAGGTATATCTTTAAGACAAAGAATAAATTATAATGGATAAATTTAAAGAAGAATTTATTCAGATATGTTGCGATATTAAATTGTACTATGGATATGGATATCAATTTATTTTATTATATGCAAAATATAAAAGGAGCAGTGGTGGCTCAGTGGTTTAGGCCCCGACTTACGTGCTGTAGGTCGCGGGTTCGAACCCAGGCAGGCAGCTTTACTTTATGTTAATTTATTTCATCACCACTGCTCCAAAAACGGTGAAGGAAAACATCGTGAGGAAACCGGCATGTCTTAGAACCAATAAATTCGAAGACATGTGACATCCACCAACCCGCACTGGGCCAACTTGGTGGATTATGGCCCCTTCCCTCTCTCGGAGAGGACGCCTGTGCCCCTGCAGTGGGGAACATTCTAGAAAAGGCTGATTTATTATTATATGCAAAATATATAAAAGGGGAGGCAAAAACATTAAATTGGTTCCACAATAAACTTACCGCTAGTCATAATGTTATCTGTCATTACTTTTATTGGACAGGGAATTTATATGAATATGTAATTGTATGAATTTGTAACAATAATGGCTTTTGAAATTTTAAGTTATGCGCTAAAAGCTCTTTACCTAACATTTATAATCTTATCTCGTTTGATATTTATTAACTTAAATTACTATACTTGAGGAATTTGTATTGAATCGAAATTTATTTTCGAGTATCGCGAAATCTTAAAATGAACTCTTCTGTATAGCCAATTGCCGACTAAACGTCGCGCATAAACAAGTCAATAGCAACCTTATTGTATAGCGGTAAAGTGTACATTTGTTTAATGCGATATCCAGACCACACGGTATAAAGCGCGATCGCCAGTCCGTGTAATTAATGATCAATTAAATAAAGTTAATGATTACTCTTTGTATCAAGTGTGGCCTTAATTTTTTACTCTGTAATGCACACCTGATTATTGTAAAAGTTGGCAGTCGAGTTGTTCAACCGTGATAGTTCACTGGCTGTGAGATAGATAAGAAGTCGTTCAGTTTAAGATAAAGAGTTTGTTTTGTTTTTAAATGTATGTATTTTCAACTGGTTAATATTGTTTTCTTATAAACACTTCGTAATGTTGCTGGAAGTATTGATGTTACCTCAATAACTCGTTACTTGTTTTATTTTCCGCATCTGATACTATTAAAATGAATGAAATTAAGTTGGACATTTTTTTAATTATCATTATTTTGTTATTTATTAGAAACTTATTAGATCGAATATTGAAAAGAAGGACTGAAGCGTTTCTCTGTGGAGATAAAACATAATGTAGCAAGCAGTGTCTGGTGCTTTTTCTGTTTTCGTATAAAAAGCTGTTTTGAAAAATGTTGAAATTATGTTGAGTTTCACTCGAAACATTTGAGAATAATGAAATTAATCTCAAATGCTACCGAAACAATTCATCAAAATTGTGTTCAAAAGTTATATTCACACGAACGGAAAAAAATATATTTTTGGTAGTTTTCATTTCTTTAACTTTTATCGCATATCAGAACATATAAACACAAAATGAAAACAAGGGAACTAATGTTCTAGGACCTTTGTAAGTTTTGTTAGTCTATATATAAATATGGTACCAAATACAATAAGGAAGTCAAAAGATATCCATCAATGATAGTAAATATACCAAAGATAAAATAGAATTGTCGATAACAAAAGCGCCCTATAAAAACAATCCATTATCGAAGAAAGGTTTCAAAGCCGAGGGATGTTTGAAAAATAAGCAGAAGGCTATGTGAAAGTCGACATGTGTTGTGTGCGTGAAGCGAGGAATTGTGTTTTCGTGAGCTTAGCCGCGGCCAGGTAAACGTAGAATGCCTGCCTGGACAAAGATAATTTCTATTGCCTAGTCTTGCTGGGGATAGCTTTATACTCCTATATCAGAAAATCTTAGGTTACACAACACAAACACGCATTAACACAAAACCTTAATTACATATTTAAGGTTTTATATACAATTTAGTTACTTGAATTGTGAGTATCACATTATAACAATCTTTTCAAGATAAAGATCGTTAAGAAAAAATTATACTTTTTGGACTACAGTTAATTCTTTAGCCACATCGACACCAAAATCAAATGGAATAAAAATAAATAATCGATGAGGAACAGTATAGTATCATAGATTGTTTGTAATGCATTTAGTGAAGGGTCCCGTTAAACGATCGAGTGAAACCGCAAATTCCTGTGAGATAACGAAGTCAGTCAAGAGGGTGTTGCGGAAACTGGCCGGCAGGGGCGCCGCACGCCGGTCCGCTTACTGTCGATGCGGTTTCACTAAATTGTTGCGACTGCGAAGTTTTGTTTTGTATATCTCGTTTAGTACCTACTAAACAAATATCGTGCTTGGTATTTATCAACATCTAAACCATTATTCGCTAACCATTTATCGAAGTAAAATCAAGCTTGTGTCTTGAACAGCTTTGTACTCTGGCTGACAGCAAATTGTATCCGCTCTTTAGGATTACTAAATAATAAATATGTATTAACTAGTTGGCTATTTTAATCTCAAGGAAACAAATATAAAAGTTCTGTCTTACGTTTTTACATTAAGAGACATGAAAAGGAACTATGCTAATTGTAACCTCTCTTCACGTCCTCATCTGAAGAGATGTTTACAATGGACTGAAACAACTTTTTTGTAGTCCAGATATTACTAGCCTGCTTATGTAAGTCCCTGCAAGGAGGAAGGAGATGTAACTCCTCGTTATATAAACAATTATAATATGCCTTCCGTCTTTAATTTTTCATTACGTAACTATTGTTAAATGGCCCTGAGATATGTTGGTGTAACAACGTACAGTCTAGTCTACGCTTGAGCCTGTAAGGACTAACGAGGATTTAAGGCAATGTAACGTTCAAGAACTATTCATGAAGATGATTTTTTTTCGTACAAGATGCTTTAAGTATTTATAGACATTGTACTTAGTACTCTATACATTTATAGACATTGTACTTATTTGTATATAACTCTAAGTACACAAACAATATTGTTTGTCGCATTTCACTGATATTAGTATATATTTTCGTCACACATTCGTTATCTAGATCAGCTAGATAACATATAGCTGCAGAAGTGATGACATATATTGCAATAGCAAGTGTATGTGGAAAGAACACTCGATTGACCTACTGCGCATCGCAACCCTCGCCCCTGCCGATACATTCTTTTTGCTTAGCGTTATTTTTCAAATGCGCGGCCATACCTTTCCACCTTAACTAAACTGTCAACTGCAAAAAGAGTTTTTCAAATCCGTTAGGTAGTTCTTGAGATTAACGCGTTAAAACAAACCCTTTAGCGTTATTATTTTATTGTACATACATATGATAAACAATTAAGTAGGACAAAACCTTAAATAAGACTGTCTGTCGTACAGGATCAGAGCTTATTGATATTTGTACATAAGGCATAAAGAACAATGCCCGTTTTTTACCTTATTATATATAGAAATGAAAGAAATCTTAAAATTCTGCCAATTTAATTGTATATTAATTACGCTTATGACAATGGTATTAGAAACGCAGTATTTTTGTTATTCGATATTTTTCATTCGTATTACCACGTTTTGATTTTGTTCCATTTGACACACTTGACTTTATTCAACTCTGTTTCTGAGTTTTATATATTACTTTACGTTTTATAGAAGTAAGCAAGCAGCTAATTATTAGACTTTGTATAAAACTTTATACAATACAGACTAATAAAATATAGCATAAGAATTAAATCAATAATTCATGCAGTATGTAACAGGGTTCGCACGACTGAAACGGATTTTTTTGACAATTGACAGTTCCGCGATTGGCATCAGCATCGGCGTAGCGCAGCAGTCCGACCTGCTTTGCTGTTGTTGCGTTTGCGTCTCGTTAGGTACTGTGTGATTTTGTGTGTGTCAGTTTAGACGGTTTAGACGATAGCTAGGTAAGTATTACTATTTTAGACTAAACTTAGATCTAGCACATTTATTTCTTTATATTTGGTAACGGCAAATATTAACCTAACAATTAACATTAATATTTTTTGGACTTCGTAGCGTTTAAATCGTAAAATGGCCATATGACGTTATTTTCTTAACTTATAGGTAGTCTTTCTGCTATAAGTTGAAACTAAATGTTATAGTAAGTGGGCATTGTCATTTATAATAGAAAGAGAACGAGGGAAGGTAAGATAAACTTCTTTTGTTTGTAATGAAAATACATTTTTTGTAGGCAATTGTAAACTTTAATACGTCATTAATATTTTATAAAATTTAATCAAGTATCAAAATATAAAGACGTGAACAAAGAAGTTTATCAAAGCGCCAGCTAAGCCGGCTGAAGTCGAACCAAGTCATGCCATAAAATATGGACGAGTTGCACTCATTCAGCGGATTTTGGAAATTCACGGCGCGCCCCGTGGTGGAAACTATACGTCGGCGCGGCCGAGGCGCAACTTACAATATTTTATATATTCTTGAGAACTTCATAAAATATGGAGCGTTTCTATACGGAACTGTTCCTGTGTTTTTTTGGATTGATAAGATAGATGCTTTTTTTAAAAGAGTTCTAAAAATAATTTTATTTGGATGGAGTTATTTAAATGATTACTTACGAGATTCATTTTATAGTAGACTAGTAACTATCTGTGCCTCACGAATGTGAATATTACACAATAATAATAATAATAAAAAATATTATCTCTGTTACTTTTGAACGATGTTTTTTCGATCTTTGGGTGATTTGGGGCCTATATTTCTGCAAAAACACTAGGAAATTTCTAAAGGGGTTGTGAAACATCAACAATAAGATTCGAGAAACAAATTTCTTGTATAAAAGTTGGCAATATTCGCATCACTGCAATGGCTACTTACCGTTTCATCGGACATACAAGCATGTGCTAGGACTTGCTTGTTTGCTTCTTTAAATAAAATTCGTAGCAAGCAATCCGCCTGTTGCATTTATAAAATTGCGTCACATTTTTTACGATGAAAATATTTTTATAAAATATTTTAACGAACTGAATATCAACGTTGGATGCTCGAAGTACTCTCGTCGTAGTAGCAGCTCTCGTCGTTGCCAATTTTACGGTGGCTGAGTCGAAGTGCTATTCTGTTATAAGTTGCTATTCAACTAATTTAGCACTTGTAGTAACTTTATTAAGGTGTAACTATTTTACTTTAACTGGTTGCACAAATTCCTGCTATATATTTAACATCTTCTTTGCTTAATGACATTTCATTATAGCTAGTGTTGGTCACGTAAGATTAGGTTAGCCACATTCAGCCATAAAACTAAATATAACATTCAATACAACACCTTTTACACTCCTCGCTTTGAGTTATCCCTCGAGAAGTTATTATTACTTAGAAGTAGAAGAATTAAAATACATTTATAAACAAACAAAAACAAAATGCAGGTAAAACCTTTTAAGCATACAATTCTATATCTAAACTCTGGCAATGTAATAAAAATAAGGAATCTAATACGTAGCTCAGGTTTAAACTAGATGGTAATGTGTAGTGGCCAATTTACCGTCGTCCAGCGGTTGGCGGGCTGACTGGGAGCAATGCCGGCACTGCGGTCACTCGACTTTCCAGACGCTTCTCTAATGAAAGCACTTGTTTGCTCTTTTGCTCCTTTCAAAGTTAATATTATAATTTTATGTTAATAAGTTAAGCTTCAGAGGTTTCTTTTGAGATAGTACTTACGCTGAAAATACAACCCTTTTCAATAATACAATACGCTGCTTGTTACAACTGCAAACAACTCGGTTACAGAAGAAATAAACAATTTATTAAATTATTGGATTATAGTTTATTATCGGTTTTCTTTTTTCATAGTACTAAATCTATGCTGGTATTCTTGTGAACAAACTTGCTGTGTTCGTAGTCCTTTGCGAGCTGTTCGCCATAATATTGTTTGAACACCGACGAACCGCAACTTTCTCAATATTTGCCGCTTCTTTATTACATATTTTATTCGAAACTCACGCATAAAGAATTTTTGGACTCCTTGTTTAACTTGGTACGAACTGAGAAAAGCATTTTACTTACTTTAGTTAAAGTATGAAATAAACGATTTCGAAAAGTATGTGCGACGTTGCTCTTACTTACGGGATTAGAAAGCGCTTTTACGGAATGTGTGGCTTAAAGGACAGTGTTACTAAATTTAAGTCACCAATTTCACTTCGTTAAATACTGTTTTACGAGTATTTTGGTCTATCACCTGTTGAATTCGGACGACTTTTCCGATTTTGGAAATTTTAAAGTGTGAAGCCACTTTGAAACCTTGCTCACCGGCGTCTGATGCGATGTTTTAGTAGTTTGTTGCAAAAGCGAGTGGCAACTTTGGTACAGAACGTCCGAGGCGAACTTATACTGACCAAATGGTGACATCCCAAAAGGCGATATTAAGGCGTAACTGATTTAGATGCAGCGAGAGAGATATGTTACCTAGTCTCGTGCCAAATAGACCGTGACATCTGCCTACCGCAATGTTACGGGCGTGAGTAGTACTTGTATTAAGAGTTTATTTGTCATATAAGGCCACCATACAAGTTCCGAGATACCAATACTATATGTAATTGCTGATTAATTAAATCGATTTAACGGTACCGACTGGCGTTCTGTCCCCTTACCCGTTTTACTGCTAACGTCGTATGGAATATATCAAGTTACGCGTCGCTCAATGTTTAACTTGCGTTGTCGATTATTTTCAGTAATTGGACGATTAAATTCGTCGAACGTCCAACAATGTTTATTTAACATTACGAAATCGATTCGAGCTATCATCGATTTGTAATTGTATGCATGATGTCTGCGCTTGTTGATATGATATTGGTACAGCGTCATGTACTTACGTACTTGAAAAGCTCTACCACCTAAAACAACATGAAGTAAAACTAAAGTAAAAACAATTTGAACGGTAACTCACTCTTGCCGTCTAACCCGTGTATTACTAGTAGGTCCGCCATTGCTCGTTTTTTCTCGTAAGTTTTGTTTGCCGTCTAACCTCATCTGATTACGAGGTTGCGCGGTTTAATGATGTTCTTTTGTTCAGACCGACTTTACGGAATAGTTCGCTTTACGAAAATAAAATTAATAGCACAGAAGTGAGGGTGCGCGAAATGATGGTTTTGTTCATAGTAAATTATTTTACCTAAATAGGATTTGAGATGGAGGCTTCTGTGTCTTTTATATAATTAAAACGAAACTGCGACTTATAAACCAATATAAATATTATATTATACCTATGTACATATAGGTTGTCCTGTATGTACATAGGTATGTGACATTTTATTGTCCTATTTTTTACCGCGGTTATTCTGCCTTGCTTCTTCGTTTATTTATTTACAATGACTTTATGCATATATATTTCCGAAGCGTTTCGTGCTTCGGCACACGAATGCGCTTGTAAATATGTAAGTTTGAAGTAACACTCCACCCTATTACAAATATTTTCCCCGGGAGCACAATGCACGGAATTTGTAGATGAAATGGAGTTGTTCGCGCATTCTCCCCGCACTCCCCACGCCGGGAGGGAGGGAGTCTTCCTTTCCCCGCCCTCCCCGTAGGATTGCTTGGATTCCTCCGACCTAGATTTGCCTACAGCTCTCGAAATTTCTTATGAAAACTTACTTCTTTTACGAGATACGTCGAATGATTTTCGGGCTAGGCAAAAATTTATTTTTATTTGTTCTAGGCGTATTTTACTAGATTTAGTTAACAAAGCAAAAGTGACTATCATTCCAAATGTTTACTTTACGTACTGCTCTTTTACCTTTAGCTCTATACAAAATTTATGTTAAGATTCAAGCAAATTAAATCGATTTGAAACCGAGCCGGTTTGCCAAAATCCTACCAATTAATATCATTACTAATAACTCTTGTGTGTTCTTTCCAGGTAAGAGACCAGTTGTTACCTGCATGGCATGATTAGTAGACGTGTGACTTTTTCGCTGCCACGGTAAGAAAAAAATATCTAAATATTTTACTAAGTTTTCTTCATTTGCTCGTAACGATAAACTTTTATCAAATAAACCCTTACAATAGCCACTAATACACACGAACTAAAATCTAAAATCTCAGCGTACAAGTTATTTAACAAATGCGCAAGCGGGAAATTTGAATTGAGAATGTCGGATCCATTCTCCCGTTTCCCGACATGAGTGGCTCGCTCGTAGGGAGCCAAGCAGCAATACTCAATATAATGTAAGCAAAATACAGAAATGTACGAGACGGACCGCGGTTTATAATACTTTCAAGTTACTATGTTACTCTATTGAGGTTGCTTCGCATGCAAACTTTTGTAGTGTACAGTTGTTTGAGATTTTATTTGGTAGTATTTCACTTTGCTGGTAAGCTTATCTATGCTTTATTTTACTTTTAGTTTTAAATTACATCTTACAAAACCGTATTCCTTGTTTCACAGTTTTTGACGTTTTAATTTCAAAATGTTTATGAAAAACAACTTTTTCTCATATTGCCTTATAATATTAGCTATCGATATTACACAATTTCACTTCACTTTATCTCACGATTGCCACAAAATTACAACATTGCTGATAAAAGTGTAATGGCCGTCATGTATGGTAAATGACGTTTGTTTGTTTACCACAAACATATCTTGTAATGTATTGTAACAATACGGAATAGGAATTTTTTTTTAGATCGAAGTTCTTTCTCCCACCTTATTCGTTTGTTTGCGGGCTGAGGGGATAGACAGCAAAAGTGTAACAACGAAAAACGCCACTAAAAACCAACAAATTTTTGCAGTGATTTTTGAGGCACTTCCCGATCACCTAGGAAAAACTTTTTTTCAACAGATTTAGCTTGCCGTCAATTTTAAGAATATGCAAAAATATTTATAATTGCCACGTTTAAATACATTTTTTATTTATTCATTTCTACAAACACAAAAAAGATATAAAAGAAATCTTTTTTTTATTATAAGCAAACTTAAAATATTTTAATTTCGTATGGTCTTTTATTATGGAAGAAGGTGGCAATAGAACAAGCGGAGCACCTGATGTTAAGTAAGAGCTACGCGCAAAAAGCAAATGTGTTGCCATCTGCAACCTGCATTGCCTACATTTAATGGACAGAGAAGGGCAAAGACTGGAAAAAGATATTTCCTTTCCCCGTTAACCCCCTCCCCGTCCAATCGGTGGCGCGTATAAATTACTCTCGATTCATATAAAGTAATAATCAAATGAAGGAGCACTATCTGATCGTCAGTTGGATGAGTCTGTTGCACGAAATGTCGGTTCTATAGGGGATACTGCGTCACAGAAAACCGGCGTTATGTGGATCTACTTAAAATTCTTTGATATCCCTTCTTCATTAGGAAGGTTAGGGAGGACAAAAGGACTATGATTAAGTCTCCGGCACCTCACTCAGTCAAAGGTAACGCAAAAATACTTCTACTGCACGCCTGTCTTCTGACAGGTCGTGGTATTTCACCGATCCGGTCGAGCTTTTGAGCAATAGACGTTGTTGTTGCGGCTACGTTTTTTACATTGTTTTAGGTACAACGGAAATACACGCTATGCACCAGGCAAGCTGACTGGGAATCGAAGCCCCCGATCTTGTTTTTATGTTATAAATACTAAACGATCCTTAGTCATATTTAAATGATTCAGTTAATTCATACGGCACTAAGATATGTTAACGGTTGCCTTTAACGGTCATCGACATAGTCACGAACTCCTTAATAACCGTTGTTATTGGTTTTGCAAATTGTATATATTAAATTGAACGTTTTGCTGCTATCGTGTTGTAATAGTGCAATAATTATAAAGTAGTCACGTAAACTACATAAATATCAAATAAGAAATATATTGGTAATTATATATAACACTGATTCTATGTGTATTTTGAAAGCAACATATATATAAGCATATAAAAGTAAAAATTCGTATATAGCATTCGTATAAAAGTAAAAAGAACGTTGTGATTATAATTGAAAAAGTCATTAACTTTGATAAATTAAATAGATAATCACATAAAGGTCGAAGAAATTCCAATGAAAAATGTAATATTATTTGTTATAAAGACATGCCCATTAACCCCAGGTCGCTAAGTTATGGCAGCTCAATCGCGAGTAACATCTGTAGAGAATGCCCTAAGACAATAAAAAGTCGACCGGACCGCGCCATAAACTATGCTCCGACATCCCTTATCGCTTAGATGTGGAGACAGCCAGACGCTTGCCGCTAGATATCTTTATTGGAACACATAACGTTTTCAAAGACAATTCTAGAAGAGTACATTTTGTTCAGCACTAGATTCCCCCGATTTCCTTTGTATGGTCGATTATAACTAAATTGTATTTTATCTATAAATGCTTTTCATCAGCACTAAAATATACATCGTAACACGTAGCGTTTACGAAAGTCATACTTCTGAAAGCTTTTAATTTTGTAACACGATATTTTTTTGTTATATAATATAGAACCTGAATAAAAAAGCTAATATTACCAACACTAAACAGGCTTTAATAGTAATTAGACCTCGTATTAGTTTAATTACATTTGTTTATTCTTTTTTATGTACAATGTATCGAATACCACCAGTATTTCATCAGTAATATGGGACGTAAACTGGAAAGGGGACACGGCTCGTGGCAGTTTGACAGGGAATTGGACGTAGGAAGCTTTGTGGCTTCCATTACGCAATTTGACCCTTGCGTTATTTTTATTACTTGGTTTTAACATTTTAGCGTCGCCTAAAATTAAATGCTACAACGAATTTCGCAAATATGAGTATTTTGTATTTAATAAAAAAGGTTTTTTCAAGTTCACATTCTTCTATGAGGTCGTGGTATTTCACGCACACGACAGACAGACAGGCGTGAAGTAGAAGTATTCTTTATTTTAGCTGATGGGTTTTATTTTAGCTGTTTTTGGTCCTCTTCCCATTCCCATCCTTTCTTAATAAGGATAGGATGGGAAGGAGAAGAGGATTGGACGGACACAGGACGTATCGGGAAAAGGAAATATCCTTTTTCCTGTGTATTCCAACCTCTGTCCAAAGGTGAAAAAAATTACTCGGTGTCCCGAATAAATGTACGTAAATTAACAAATTAAAATATGCATAAATACAGATAAAATACTGATAAATATCAGATACGATTATATTTAAAGTTTCAATTCATAGAATATAGTGTGAAACAGTCTCTATTATGAAGTCTGCGTTGCGGCGGGGTGTGAAGTATGATATCGATTCGTTGCGAATGCACCGTTTGCTTCCCCAACAAGAGGGATATTTCGCTACCCATTGCGCTATCTCAGTTACTCCGAAATTATAATACCTTTATGCAATGAAGTGCGGTCAATGTCCGAGATAAAACATTTATGCTTTCCCGAAACAAAACACAAAGTAATTTTGCCGCGGTTGTAAATTGGCAGATAGGTGTAATAATAACGTACATTAAAAAATCACTATTTATAGGCGATACAATATTGCAAATACGTGAAGTAACAATATCATTTATAGTTATACATTAAAAAAAAAACTTTTGTAAGTGTGGCGGCATTTAACTTAAAAGTCTCTGGTCATTTAATGGTTGTCACTTAACAGAAACAATGGCAGGACAATCATACAGCACAGTCTGACCAGCAGATAATAAATCATCTGTAAATTGACAGCTTATATAAAGGAGTGTGAGTTTGATTGCTACTTTTAAGGGCACTGAAAAATATTTTAAATTGTTTCTTACGAAACGCCAAAAACCAATAATATAAATAAGGACAATACCGTATTTTATTGTTATAATGTAACGCTGTTGTAATGCAACATGAGTATTTTTTAAATAACAACTGTCAATTACTAAATGTTGTAGTGATGTGAGTTTGTTGACTATCGATATCTAGTAATTAAAGTCGAAAAATTAAAACCAAGCAAATCACTTTAATATTTTAAACTGAAAGAAGGAAGACAACCACCAAATAATTCAATGAATTTAATTTTGATTTACAAATTGATCTTGTAGAAAAGCAACATCCAGTTTTCACAGTTGTTTCACAGGTTTATGGAAACAACAAGTATAAGATTTTTTATTTTTTATCCTAAGTATATTATTGTTTTTAATACATAATTACACGGTCACATCTAAAACTGATTTAACTTTGAAGCGTTTTAAAATCAACTTTCTATTTGATGTCTGTGCCGGAGGGTGAGTTTTATGAGGGCATTAAACTCTGTACACGATAGCAGTTGTGTCTTCCCGGAAAATCAAAGGCGTCGACCATATTTTAGTTATTTTGTAACATCTAAACCATTTGTATCGGTAGCATTGCATATACTAGCTATCATTGTACACTGTGACTCGCACACTCGCAATTATTAAAAACTATCGACATTGTCAAAAATTATGTCAACAATATTGATTATTGTTAGTTGTAACATTATTATTTACTGTGTCTCGTCAAGTTTTACCAAAGTAGATAAGTTCATTTTATTCGTCATATGAAAATAAGTTACAATTATCTTGTTACCTAAATTATTTAAAAAAAATTATCGATACTTCGTGCTATCGATAACTTTATCGCACTTTACATCATTACACTTGTAGTTACGTAATGAGCTGAGCGTGCGATACGTTATCCCGGGACAGCGTCCGCTCGCCCACGCTGCTCTTGCAATGACGGTGCAGCACCTCATATGCTATGATTATAATTATGAATGATTGTCGATCTAAATAAGTTCAGAATGTCGATTGAGAATTTGTCATTTTGACTACGTATAACTAATCCATACATTACGTTATTGATGGATAACGCATGCGTTTACTATGGTATTGATAGACGTAAAAGTGATGCGTAAAGCATATGTTAACACATGCTTTATCTATGCATAGACATAATATTAAATTCTCATTTTCCCATTGAAATTTATTCTTAGTATATTTTAATCATTTTATCTCGTTATCCTTAATAGATATAAAAAATACAAAGACATCATTAAAATAAGTGTGTACTAACATGTTTTTTTGTAAAGTGCACATCGACCTTAATATCCCGTATTGCTGGAAAATGGATTACAATTATTCCGAGGTAAATGCTGTTGCACATGACAGTGAAATGTGCGGGAAATTCTGTGCTCTGCAATTGCGAGTTGTAAGCGACAGACGGATGGACAGCTGACCAACGTGAATACAGGGTATACAGGTTTATACACATTATTACATAGATGCTACAGATTTATATACATATAACATACAGTTAAATGAGTTATAAGTGTTTATTCTCGCATCCTTTTCTAATAATTTTACCTTTTTCGATTTTAAGTTTAAAAGGCAAGTTACGTCAGACTTATCTCAATTACAACTTATTACGATTACACGTAATTTTGTGTCAGACTGTCTGTAGCCCGCGGCTTCGAACTCTGGAAATTAACTTGAACTAAACGTCAATAAGCTATTATTGGTTGCCTTTGTAATGTATGTCATGTTATGATTATAACAACATGTCAAAAGATGTTATACTCGTGTCATACATTACCATGGCAACCTATTTTAGATTTTTTTTTCTATCCCTCTGGAAGTTTTTTTTTTCGGATAAAACCCTTGTTCTTTTCTGTATCACTGACAATATTTCCAAAAAATTGTTGATAATCCGTTGAATAGTAGATTCATAATATTAGCAAGGAATGTCTACAACACAAATCTGAGCATCCCTGTATAAACTATCTTCAAACTATTTGATCATACATTACGTAAGAGAGGTTGTTGAACGCGGTGCGGTTGCGACCGCAGCGCGTAACATCGCGGCTGTAAAATTTACGTAGCACGTATCGTAGGCACCGCGCCAATTGTCCCGCCCGCCCTAATATTCTGGGCGGCTTTTGAAATGCTACGGAAATTGGGCCGATTTTTTGCGCACTTATGACAAAACGTTGACAATCACAGACAGTACATTTTTATGCTAGTTGTTTTGCTTAACGAAGTTTATTTACATCACAAGATAGATTTGTTTAATACTCTTATATTTAAATACTAGCTGTGCCCCGCGGTTTCACCCGCCCTGCAAGTTTTCTTAAACGAAATGATATTAACGACTTAATAGTAATCTATATAATAGTACTCTATTTTATAGCATTTTTATTGAACAAATGTTTGACATGGTTCGTTAAACTGATATACCTTTTTTATTTATAAACCGATTGAGATAAAACAAACATTAAATGTTAAGTGAAGCTTACCACAATACATTAGTGAAAACCGCACCCAAATCGGTTAAGTCGTTTCTGATATTAGTGGTAACAAACGCACAGACAAACAGATAAACAGACAAAATTTTTTATAATGATTGTTTTGGGTTTCATTGCCTTTATGATGGCCCCCAATAACAGTTTTTCTCAAATATCTTCCATGTACAGACAGCGATCAGTTACATTTTTATTATATGTATAGATTAGCAAAGTTTTATGATAATAATAAGATATTCCTTTTAACTAATCTTACTAGCATAAGTTTGCGCTAGATCATGGTTCACAACGATAATCAAATGGTAGATTTGAACCCTCTTTTTATCCTTTCGCAGTCCCTACCTTTACGTTATTGGCCCTTTAGTTAGATGAGTATGCGTAATATCTTTCGCAGGTTTTGGACGAAGCTAACTTTGTTTTCATAAACGGCTATTTAGCGGACTAGTTTTTTATATAGAAAATAACACTTTTTCTTAAAAGATTATATATTTCGGAGACTCGAAGAGAAGAAATTGTTCCGACTTTATCGCCCATTGTCAATAATCGTATTTTGGACATTTCATTTTACGGGCAAGAAAATCTTAATTTTCTTTATAAACTGAATTAAATGAGTAAAATGAAAGTCAGTCGTTGTAACAGGACAAGAGAGGGACGTTCGGAATGTATACATTTCATGGATTGGTAACTGGAAGCTATTCATTCCCTTACTTCATAATTTTTTATGCTCATTCGCATATTTTAAGCATTAAATCTCATTGTAAGCTTAGTTTAGCTTAAAGAAACAAGTTAGTTAAGATTAAAAATCATGTATTACTTTATCGTGTCGCTTCAGAAGCATATCGATATCATACATTATTACAATGTGTTGTGTCTTGGCGCCCTATAATGTGTTTCTAACCACACTAGATGTATGACGTTTTCATACATATATGCTTCTAAGGTAACATAACACAGTAGCGTGTTACTACCTTTATAAGTGCGCATAGTATTCCTATGTCGCAGCCGTCGTCTACACTTATACACACGCAAAAAACGGGAGCTATCCAGGCTGTTTCTACTACACCGAGGAACATAAGCCTTATAATAAAAACATGACCTTCCCAGGGCATTTAATAATAAACTTGAAGGAAACAAAGGCTTATATAAACCCAAATTATTTTGTTTGATGTAAGAGAAGCTTAGTAGTGTATAAAATAAATTAGGTTGGGTCGCTTTAAAGTTATTTCGAGGCAACGTCTCTGCGAGGAATAAAAGTCACCGCCGGCAATGTATCAGCGCTCTAATTGAATATAAATCTGTTTTGTTGCGTACTGCGGTGCATTTGTCTCCCCCGTCGACATTAGAGTCGTAAGTCACAGGGACTCGGTTAGTCTCTTAAGTTTTCTTATATTCAGTGAAATTTGTTGTTCATTGTGAAAAACCGATGAATCTCTATGAACAATAGTATGCTGTTAGAATCTAAAAAGCGGTGGACTTCGATAGAATTCTTAGTCGGTTTCTTCCCTTAACCACCCTGCCAACAGAATCTCGTATGGTTCGGCTTTATTTACTTATTTTAATGTATATTTTTTTTGTTATTTTATATTATATGTATTTATATACAATCACCCGGAGAAACGTACCGTTCTGTTAATGCGGTGTCAATACGCCGCAATCTGTGATTTGTGTTTGCGACACATTCACTTACGATACGATCGAGGAAAAACATTGGAAAGCCAATAAATAGATGCAACGCAATGATAACGGTCATCATCGTGGTAGTCATTCGCTTAGTTTACGAGCCATTCAGCTCGTTAAATGTCGCTTAGCGCCTCCGAGGCGCTTCTAACATCAAGATGGACGATAATGCGCCAGAAGTTGTTTACATCTAGAACTTGTGTTGTGGACGCGAAGTTGGAAACTTCTAGAAGCTTAGAACGTTGTTTGTGTATCACAAGATTTATGCTTGATTAGCTTACTTTAATATGTAAAGACAATACCAAACAGTCCTCCATAGCATTAAGTGCGGTTGTTGCAGTTGGCACACCTCTCTAAAAATTTCCTTAACGTTCATTCACGTGCTTTGTTAGGATCAGGAAATGGATAAAGAGTTCTTAGAGTTTAGAGAACAGAGGAGATATTGTCTCTACTCTTAGCAATGAGGAAGGCGAAACCAAATATAAATGAAATTAAGCTGTGCCATTGTTAGGTTCCCTTGTACACATATCCCTTGTAAAGCATTATAGATTACTAGCTGTTACCCGCGGCTTTGCACGCATTCGTCCCTTATCTTTCTCGCTCGAAATTTTTTTTACTTGATTTCGCGTATAACTTGAAATTATAGTTCAAAAAGATGTTATTGTCTTGTCTTGCTTTGCAATGGCAACGTATACTAGGTTTTATTTTATTTTCCCTCAATAAGTTTTTTTTTCCTCAATAAGTTTCTTTTTTCGTTAGAAAAGGTACCCTATTTCATTTTCTGTGTGTTTTTTCCTGTGTGCGAAAAGGCATGCATTGCATAATGATAAATTGAGGCGTGAAGGAATTAAATCGTAACAAATAAACAAAGTCACATACGCATTTATAATATTAGGATTTCAGCTGGGTATCTAAGAGATTTCAGACCTTAAATATAAGGTAATATAAGGTCTGAAATCCTTTTTGATAATCAAGTGTACAAAGTTTTCAAATATGGGACAAATGTGTGGCCTGGAATGTTCGACCCACAAGAACGCGTTATTTAATATCAAGCTGGGTTCCGAAACAGTAAAATCCATAAGTATAATTTACATGAAACAAATGCGCCATTTCTCTCTCATCTTAAAGAGATCGGAACCCACGCGAATACATCAATTGGAGCTCGTCACGAGCCAGTTCTGAAGAAAACCGGTGTAGTTGTTGAGACAACGAAACAATGGTCCGCGTGGGTTGCTCCTACCAACAGATGTTTATCCCTTGATATACGATGATAGTGATATAAAAATAAACCCTTAAGCCGTATCTTAATGAAGATGAGTATCATAAGATCGTGTTAAAGCCGATGAAATCGATGTTTTAAAGTTGATAGCCGGGACCAGAAGTTGCATGAATGAACCGATCCGGAATGTGTGATGATCTCACATAATACAGGCGTTTACTATGTTTCATTTACTGTTGGATTTTTTCTGATGAGTGAGGTGTCGTAAGCCATAATTTCTTTCCGACATACTTAGCACCTTTTTCCTTTCCGACCGACCGTCCGGTCTGTTAACTGTAGCCTAAACGTCTTAACAGATTTTGAAGAGTGATGTGTCTATAAATTCGTATTCCAACCCGGAGTGTCATAACTAATATGATGTGATAAATATTCAAACATTCAGTAGGGTTTTTTATTTTTTTAATTAATTAATTACTTATAACATCTGTAACTCGTGTGATAGTTGCATGTCATGCTATATATTAACTAAACAGATATACCGTAGGTATTTCACATGTTTCATTTCCCTGCAGTAAGACTAGATCTGGGACTTAATTAATTAGTACTATAAACGTATGCAATTTAAATACTACATTAAAATAAAATATGTCATTAATCTCATTTAAGATGAATGTCGTAATAAATTCTTAGAAATCTATACTAATATAATAAAGCGGATGAGTTTGTTTGACCGCGCTAATCTCAGGAACTACCAATCGGATTTGTATAAAACTTTTTTCATTTATCAACCAGTAGGGCGAGCGGTGCGACCCGGTGGGTCTATGAAATGTTTTTGACGTCAATGTGTTGTTAATACTGTAGGAAAATGTGACTAAATATATTGTCTATTCCGATGAAGTAGGTACTCTTATTGTTTAGAAATTGGTAATCTGATTTCGTGCAAATTAAACAGTTTGTCGGATGAACCCTGGGGCACAGCTAGTATCTAATATAGTTCCAAGTTATTAAATCGGAATCAACGTACAAATAAATTAGACGCGCGTGCGCAACCGTGGATATCAACTAGTATAATTAAGCGAGTCACATCGCAGCTTATATTCCGGCGCGGAGTAAAGGTACCCGTGTTTGTTGTCGAGAGTCTCTTCATTGAAGTGGCAGTGTGCCCGCTCGAGTGTTTAAAACTGCTCCAACTCGCGCTACAAAGATAAGCCGTTAATACATTAATGTTTTTTTTTTGTTATAACAAACCTTATTTTTTTAACTCGAATATTTGATTAATTGAATGAAGTGCTTAAAGAAAGAATAACTAACATAAACTTGTTCTGAGTCCAATATCATATTTGGATAACGACAGCATTGACTGTGTGCTGTAGTAGATTCGGAAGAATCATTGTCTCAGTCGCTGTTCTATCTAGCTTATGAAAAAAGCAAGTTTTTAAGTTTAAATTTATAGTAAAGTGCCCGTTCATATGTTAACATCGAGCGCCTGGTATTCAGTTGCACATACGCTATACAACAATTGAAACTGTAAATGCAATTAGCAGCCTAAAAGCTGCAGATTTATACATGGCTTTCGTTGATGAAAAAATAACAACAAGCATACAAACTTCACCCTACCATGCACACTCGCCGATTTATAATGAAATAAAAACATCATGATCTTACCCAAAAATCTTGAACAAGGATTATGAGGTTCAGTTTTGGACGGTCATTGCACGTTTTTTTCCACTTCTTTAATCATCCCTCAACAAACAACATTACATATTTTCTTGAACTCATCTTTGACATAAGAGGACTCTAGATGGTACTTGTTTTTCCCAGGTCGACGATACATCTAATTGGGGTCGTTTTGTAGTTTTCTATAAAATCATAACTTTAAAGAATTTTCTTGAATACGAAAGCGATATTAAATTTTTAATTATCGACACAAAATATACAAACTTTAAACTTTCAAGCGGAACAGATGCTAACAATGCCCCGGGGCGCTTATGGAGTTTTTAATAAAATTGCCGGGCTGGCATTACGCCAGGCTGTTCCCCTGCAAGAATAATATCTTGCGATCAAAGCCACACGAGCCGTGAACCCATTGCGATGCCAAGTAAATAATTGTCAACTGATCACATTTTATTACAGAATATTACGTTTATTTAGAAGCAGAAGTTGTATAAGATGACTAAATACTCAAGAAATCGTTCTGGCAAGAAAATTTATTACCAAACCTATAAATAATGACATCGCTAAACACTTATACCCGAACCTTTTTACCCGAAAGTTCTTATAGGAAACAGATCCGGACAGATTTTTGGAAGTACTCGTACAGATATTCTCTGTAAAGTTAACCGTTGAATCTAGAAGTAAACTGCTACTTCAAGCCAATTTTCTATGAGGCTGCGCACCTTTAAATGGACAACTACCGCGATACGAGCAACTTTATCCCTCTGATTCGATAATCGACTTATACGGTTACAAAAACGGCAAAGATAATATATTTTTAGGAATAAGAATCAGGAGTAGGCTTTCAAATACAATTTTAATACCGAGCACATAAATAGGTTCAGAAATATGCCAACAACGAAATAATTACACTTTATCCAGACTTTAACAAACTAAACAGAAAAAGATTACACAATTAAAGAATTAAAATACTAGACTTGTGACAGACTAACAATTATGACAAAATGAATTTAATTATAAATCGGGCACTATTCGGCCAGAGTAACAACCTAACTTGACAATATTTGAAAGCAAAAGAGTCCCAATGCCGGCGAGGAATCGCCTTTTATAGATTTTCCGTATTGTTCTCGATTCTTCTAGAGTTCTGCTGACCGGTGACGTAAGTCTGTCAGGCAACAAACTCTCGTCGATGCTAGCGGGTCGTGCGGGTTGCTGGCCAGCAGCGTTCGTGTGTGCCAGCATGCTCGCGAGATGAAACTCATTATTTCTTCTACAATATATATAAGATATATAAATCAAATATTTTTGACGTGAGATTTGACCTACATGTTACAAGCATCTACATGTTCCACAGTAGTCACCAAAAGCAGCTGTCGCATGAATAACCCCACTTTTTATTACTAAGACAATTCATAGCCTTAACTTTTTAAATTAGAACTTTCCGTACACACGCCGGCACTGGTCAGTATATAAGGGAGGAGGGAGGTCGAGCAGTGGGGGATACAATAATGATGTCTTATTGCGGCGGGACCGCAAGCACTGCTGCTGGGAAACTGACACACAAGGGTCGTGCGTCATCATTTAGATACCATTGATAAATTACTTTAGCGTTCTACTTATATCTAAAAAGTAAATTTGTGTATTTTCATTTTGTTAGAATGTCGTCATGTTTTTAAACTTGTGAACAAAACAATCAGTAACTTCAAGGATTTTTTTTTTATGAAGTTTGTTGACAATGTCGCGGAAGCTTATAGAAAATTTCTTATATTCTTATATCTATAAGTAACAAACGAGTACTCTCAGTAATATAAATAAAATCATAATTAAATGTGAAACAGAACTGAACTAAGTAGCAAATTACATTAGAAGTTGATCCCTGAGTCAATGCTCGGTTACTAAAAAAATAATAACACCTAGTACGAAGACGTATTCTAAACTATTCATAAAACTGTTTATTTTCCCGACCATTGAACCCAAGTCTAGAATATCCGATGTGCACAGATATGCGAAGCTATTGCAGTAAACGTAACATCGTTAGTATAAATTCACAAGCTAAATGTAACGGCTTGAGAATAGAATCTTATATGTTTATATGTTTGGTATGTGTTTACGAGCAATAATGTAGCTGTTATACCGACTATTGCACGACATGATAGCCAGGAAATTGAATTTATAGCTGGTGTTTAATCGTCAGCCACAATTTAGCTTGGTTCCTGTTATGTTAAACAATATATGTATATCTAATGTTAATTATATGTCTAACATGACACACTAACATAGATAAGAAATAGGTATTTTAATAATAACCTAAATAAAAGATAGGGATAACAGACGATTAATTTAATATTTGCGATCGATGCGATCCTTAAGAAGTGTGCAAAAGTGAGTGGCAGTGTTGGTAGGGGACGCCCTAGGAGAACTTATATAGATCAGATTAGTGGCTTACTAAAAAAGGCCGATATAAGGAGCACCCATAACCGACGAGCTTGTATGCGTGGATGTATGAATGTAGAAACAAGAGAGGTGTTCCAGGATCGCGCCAATGGAAATCCATGATCTCTGTCTACCCCTCTGGGTTACGGGCGCGAGCGCATATTTTATTTTATTTTTAATTTAATATTATTGTCATTTTAAAATTATTGTTAATATGCAAAATCTTGTTTGCTCTGATTGTAGAAAACATTTTTACAGCGTTCTAATTAATATTGTCAATAAAAATATTGTATACTAGCTGTTACCCGCGGCTTCGCTCGCGTTCATCTTTCAAGCGGAAATTTTTCATAACATTATTCCACGTATAATAACTTCGAATAGATAAGCATGTGCTTTCTTATAGGTAACACGTGCCAAAAAGTTCTTATTGTCACAACATGAAACATCACCATGGCAACCGATATGATTAATGAAAGTTTTATTTACCTTGGGAACATGTCATTTTCTATACGAAATACGATTATCGAGTCAGTCTTGAAGGAGTTAAAGCGTAACAAACAGAGAAACTCACATTCGCATTTATATTAGTTAGGATATTCGATATCGATGTGATTCCGCTATACCACGTTTGTCAAAGTAAACATTGGTATGGATTTTGACGGAATTAATAAAAATAAAATGCTGAATAAGAATTACTGCCATGTTAATTTTTATTATTCCAAAGCTTATTTGTCTTAATAAACAAGATATTTTAAAATACCTTCACAAATCGGAAATACAATAAAACAACTTTTAAAATTGAGTTGTTACATTTAAAATGTTTTATAAATTTAAATCATTTGTTACTTTATAAGGTAAAACTGTGCAAGGTGTTATAAATTTAAAAACATGTCGTTATATGTAAATACTTGTCTTGAATGTATCTTGAAATGTGAATGGTAAACTATAGTTTTAATTGTTACTAACTTTAGAGCTTATATAAAAGTAGACTAAAAAATTTATAACTGTATGCCTTTAGTAGTAGTAGTAGGGGGCTATTTTTCCGCAACTCCACGACCAGCGCGTATTTTGCGTGTATACTGTATGTCTTTATACGTGTTTGCTTAATGTATAAGCAGTCTTTTTTACGATTTGTTTACGAATTGTCTATTTCGATGGAAGAAAGTGGCAAACGAACAAGCGGCCCTCTCCATCCAATCCTCTCCCGTTCCCATCCTATCCTTATGGCGAAAGCCTCCGGCACCTCACTCATCAGATGAAACAGAGAGTACTTCTACTTCACGCCTGTTTTCTGTGAGGTCGTGGTATTTCACCGGTCGAGCCGGCCCATTCGTGCAACGGATGTTGTTGTTGCGGGCTTTACCATTGTTTAAAATGAACACAAAACTTTATTTTCTATTTGCTTTCTGTGTTTTATTTCGTACCGAAAACTAAATAAGACGATCTGAAAAGTAGTGCTACCTCCGTTGTTATGTTTTCGTATTACTACTTTCCAAAGTTTGTGTCTGGAAAAATGTATATAGACTCATCCTTTGCTATATTTAAACTAAATATGGATGATGTTTATGACGGACACTTTATAACACGCGATATTAACTTGTATGAAACGGGTTATTTTAAAGTTGTTTTTCTCCCACTTACAAACGACACATTAAATTGAAACTTTGCATAGTCATCAAGGACCGATGACAATACAATTTTCATAACTTAGTCCTGATCAGGATCATCATCGCCATCATTGTTTAAATATTGAGAACTACGGCACCTAGTTATAAATAATACTTAACGAGAGCTTTGCGTGTTTTTTGTTTTCGTTTTTAAACTGTTTTTGGTTTATCTTCATTTTGAAACTGTTTCATAAATAAGACGTAAGGTCTGTTCTAAACGATATAGACTGTGATCTCGCTTACTTAAAAAGCTTTACATTATAATTTATAGTCAAGGAAATATTTGTCACGTTTTTGGTCCCATAAAATAATAGTGTTTTATTTTTCTTATAACTTGTCTAATTAGCGAAAAAAGGTAAATAAAAGACCTAAGACAAAGAAAATATAAGTCTTAGATCCTGAAGAAAGTATACTTATTTGTGATATAAGCTCCATTAACGTCCAAAACGTATTCCCTTATAAATATTTTTTTGATAATTTGTAGTCAGTTTACATTTTTCAATCAGCGCATCGATAACATTGCGAGTTGTTTCGCAATCCACCAGACGTTCGTATTAAATCGATATGAAATATTTCTTTAGCGGTTATTAATGACTCGTAAGTGCCAATGTTGAAATTTTAATCGATCGTCTAAATAACATTCGTCTTGAGGAAATATTATATTGCCAGCTACATCTGCGCCGTGTCTTCAGTTGTATAGAATAAAATATACTTACAAGTATAATATAATTTAATAATTATTTATTATGGCAAGTCATTTGAAGAATCACTCCTATCTCAAGCATCGAAAACGCACATACAGCTCCTCTAAACTTGCAAGCTTTGGCTACTTACCATATAAAAAAAAAGAAAACCTTAAGGCACAGGTATTTTGTTGAGACAGAAATCGCTTTTTGCTTTTCATTAAGATCATAAATTTTAAACACTATCTATAAACGTTATTTTTATATAGTTTAATTTAAAAATAAAATGTTATAAATATTTTAAGTCGGACCTAGCCTTAGTCACCAGGATAGCATTACATTGAGTTACAAGTACATACATCCATAAACATACGTCATTGAATTGAATTTCTTAGTCAATTATATGTCTCATGTATGATATAGCGATTAGAGAGAACCTTGTGTCATAGCATACTGTAACAACTAGTTAAATATAACACGAATATAAAGTTCAACTTAAATTGACCCTTTTTGCTGTGTGCGGTATGGTACAATTTAATTTAAATAACGCTTTTATGGATATAGCATAATAGCTCTGATAAATTGAGTTTAACTTTCTTAATAAATAATTAAATAACAAGTATTTAACAGTGGTAAAGCCCGCCACGACAACATCTGTAGCAATAATGGGCCGGCTCGACTGGTGTAAAATAACGACCTTACAGAAGACAGGTGTGAAGTAGAAGTATTTATGCGTTTTGAAGAGTTAGATGCCGGAGGACTAATCCTAGTCCTCTTCCCCTTCCTATCACTTTCTTATAATTAAAGGATGGGAAGGGGAAAGAGGATTTGACGGGGGTAGGGATGGATGGGAAAAGGATTTTTTTCTGTTTATCTCCTCCCCTGTCCATTAAAGATTAACAATACCTGTGTTTCATTACCTTGTTGCAGATGTCCATGGGTCTTAATTTAGGGTGAACTGCTAGCTCGTATGCCACTTTATTCTATAAAAATAGTTTATTGTCAAAATAATTATATATATCTTATACTATTAAAATGCATAAATAAGGAGCCATAGCTCAAGGAGGAAACTCAGTTATTGCTGATAAGAAATCATGACCATCCGTTCCCTGGGATGTTTAAAGGAATCAAAAGAATAACTGTTACAATATTATACACTCAAAAATTTCTAACCATACAAAATATTAGTATGCCGTCGCCAACAAACTGGTGTTTGTGTCCCTAAGCGTTATTTATAAAGTAATTTATGTATTAATATTTCATTGAATAATTAATCACTCGGACAGATAAGCGAGTTTACGTATATGGCATCGATCCGTGCGGCTCGCGCTTCGATCGCCTTGCAATCGAGTCCGCCTTCCTTAAACACATCATCAGCGTAATGGATTGCAGACGGAGCGAGCGCGGGGTGTTAATCATTAATATACAATCGTCTCTCGTCTCGGTCGCTAACCGTTTATAATTTTACACCGTGTAATTATTTCCTGGACTTCGACGTTGATGATTGATCGACGAAACGACGAGCGTTTTGTCAATATTTAAACTGGAAACCATTTACTTACACGACACGCAGCAAGGAAGGTAATCAACATTTTTTGTAGAATTGATAAATATAATTGACAATGGACCGAACACATTTCTCATAGAATGGACAGCCGTTCCAAAGTGTTCAGCACTGGCTGCCACGCACTAGATAATGTAGCGCAGGTAGGCCTCCCACTAACAATGATCTGATGAAGGTTACGGGACTGCATTAATGAGTGGCAGGAGAACGTTAACGATCCTTAAGATGAGAGTTAAAGACACGTCTAATGATAATGAGAAATCTCCAAAATCAGCAGAAGCAGAGGCGATGTTCATGTAGTCACGTTTGTTTGTTTTTTTGTTCCGGATAAAATCGAAAACTACTCAACCAATCAAGAACTATTTAATCAGATCTTCTAGCAGCAACTAACTGTATAAAATTTTTATATTTTACCGATTGAGGAACGTATGCTTCGGTGGTTCAGGCATGTTGAACTACGTCCAAGGAGACTTTACTTATATCGATCAGATTAGGTATATACTAAAGAAGAGCGATATAAGAAGTACCCGTAACCGACGAACTTGTATGCGTAGATGTATGATGGATGTAGAAGAAGCGAGAGGGATGTGCCAGGATCGCGCCAAATGGAAATCCATAATCTCTGCCTACCCCTCTCGGTTACGGGCGTGAGCGTATTTTTATTTATATTTTACCGAATGAATCTAAAGTAAAATTTATCTAATTTAAGTTACCAGCAAGGGAAGCGTTGCTAGTAACCTAAATTAGCACTTCATTCACTTCTATAAAATATAGTTTTTACTTCACTTACACTTACACACACTTACACTTCTGTAAATAAAGTCTCCATTAGTATATTTTTATCGTATTCAATTTAAAACTGATAAAAGCTCATTAATCAATGGTCTTCCCAATGTGCTTTCAAAGTGCATCGGACAAAATTGATTTAAGCAAATCGTTTCGCCCGACATTGGCGCTAAAAATCGATAACACTCTATCAGTTAGCCGATTCCAATCAGGCAGCCTTTGGTATGCAAATTGCTCTACTTTAATAGGCTTCGTTTGTACGACAGCCATCATCGCAGACTGACTCCATTACGGACTGGAGGTACCCTGCTTTTCTATTTACGATTGATATTCCGAAATGTCTACATGTACGCGTTGTTAATAATAATTAATCGAAAATATAATTTTATTTGTTTCTATAGAATTTATCTAGACTTCGTTGTGACTATATTCATGGTATGCATCAGTCCTAATTCTTTTAGCAATGACGACAATAGGAAGAAGTCTGAATACAATGGTACCTGCTCGTTTCATCAGCTCATCATTTTTTTATTTAATCGAAAATACAGTTTTATTTGTTTCTATAGAATTTGTCTAGACTTCTTTGTGACTATATTCATGGTATGCATCAGTCCTAATTCTTTTAGCA
>JWHW01018914.1:130231-154269 GCA_000931545.1 Papilio glaucus | reverse complement strand
GATACGTGTGTAGACCTCCCGTGATGCGCCCGTCGTCTTGCCCATCAGAGTATGCTCCAAATGGAAACACGCTGCACGCTGCTGTGACAGAATTGTCCCATATTACGAAACAGCATGCGATAATTTGTTGAGTTTTTCATTTTGCGTGTTTAATTTTGAATATCACATTACGTTTTTTTTTGTCTCTTATGAAATAATACTTTTATTTGATGTAAGCAATGTCGTCGAATTGTCAGACTTTTCTCCAACTTATCGATGACCAACATTCAGAGGTCGGTGTCTATAAGCTGATAATGATAGTGTTATTATTTGCTGTAAACTATGTATGCTAGAAGAACCAACGAGTATCTCTAACTCTGTTTTGTCCAACTCCAAATGTTGTCCTCTGCTATTTTTATATTTAACTCAGAGTTATGGGCAGAGATTAAGGATTTCCAATTGGCATGGTCCTGGCACAGCTTTCTCGCTTCTTCTACATTTGTACATCAACTCATACATGCTGCGGGCGCTCTTAATACCTTTATAGTATATCACCAATCTGGCCGGCATAAGTTTGCCTAGGACAGCTCCTATCAACACTGCCACTTTCGTAACATAAATTTATCTCGTCAATCTTCTTTTATTCATCCTTTCAACGTGTCCGAACTACCGAAGCATACTTTCCCCGATTTTTGTCATAACATCCTCTTTCAAGCCATACTTTTCCCTTGTACATATCTCATTTATATTTTAAATTATATATTTATATCTTAAAGGTTAGGCTATAGAAATAACCGTCACTAGACGAACTAATAGACTGATAATTCTCCCATGAACACGGACTTGTCACTTAACGACGAGAATGTCATCATAAATATAAAGGACAAAGAATATGTGTATATTTTAAAAATGGTTCTTAGGCCAGCTCTAATTGAACGGAATAAGGGTATGGAAATTACATTTATAAGGAATAATGCAGGTACTTTTTTCACACTATATTTCTCATTCGGTTAGCAGTTTCGAGAAGCGCTAGTAATAGTTTTTTGTTTACTACTTACCGTTGTATTGCATATATGTCAGACATGAAGTCAAACATAACGAAATGAATAATACATGTAATATTGTTTAAGTTATAATTTACAATGCATTTTGAATGGGAATGTTTATCTTTGTTCTTACTATGAGAAGTTTATTTCGTAAGCATTTCACAAAAATGTCGGTTGACATTTGAAATGAAGTCAAGTCACGAACCGTACCCACGACTCTAATGTTGTTCTAAAACAAATAGTTGATACACGATCAGTAGCGAATGCTGTAGATGTTTACATGACTCATGATCGTAATTCTGTCTGTCGGTGCGTATGTACAACGACCTCACACTCGGTGATTGTTGTATGAGTATTTCCGTGTACATATAAATATTTTGCTAAAAAAGAAATGTAGAATTTATAGCATTGAGTAATTGTGATAAATCGATAGCATTAATTTATATATTTCAGGCAATAAATTTAGCAATTATATTCGGTCACAAAATAATATTAATTTTCTTGGCGGTTACTTAAGAATATTTATTATGCTCATTCGTTATTCTAGAAACATCCTCAAACTTTGTGTTGGCCATTATTCTTAGTGACATTACTTTTTAATTTTTGCAACGATAATAGTCTGACGGTTGGTTTTTTCGATTATTCATTTTTTCGATTCGATGATCGATTTTTTTAATCATCTAAATAATTTCACAATTTTTTTCTACCGACGATAGGAGAAAAATTTCAGATGATTTCAATTGTTTTAGATTGGTTTCAAGTTAATGTTGCGCTCGCGAATAGCGAATTGTCAATACAATTAGTAGTTTATCGACTGTTTGAATTTAATTACTTATACTATTCGCGCTAAACTTGACAAACCTTATACTTTTATATAGAAGTATTTAAGATACGCCCCAAATCGTCTCCGTTATAAACGCTTCCTTAATCTTAGGAATCTTATATTACTCTTACCGTTTTCTTCGCCAGTTTCAAATATCCAAAGACTTGTAACTTTAATAACTACCAGTATAAACATACGTTTATATCAAAGCATAATGTTTAAGGTTATAAATTGGAAAGTGTGAACTAGTGGCTCTTACCACTCAAAGTATATCACGACACTTTTTTTAGAATCACAATAATAAAATAAGTATATTTGGGTCATTATAATAGACCTTTGACACTTAAAGGTTTTTTTTTATTTAATAAACTAATAAAAATAAAATACAATAATAATTAAATAGAAACAAAATTATCAATGTTATATTTTTACAAAGTAATCATTAAATGCTTAATTATTACTTTTTATTATTTTGTTACTATTTATATTTTCGTCCCGACTTCCATTAATTAAAAACATAAATATTTGAAGTTGAAGCCAGAGCTTGTTCTAAGAGACAGTTTCCTTTAATCGAAGGACAGGTTCTTCTGACATACAAACTAAAGTTTTGAGACTATAATCTCTGTCATCCTTAAATTTACATTCGATTACTTTTTATGGTGTTTAGGCTAAAAAATATCTTAAATTCGAGTAAATTATGCGATCCTTTGATTAGCAGTAGTTATAAATAAACTGCATTAATTGTCATTCAATAACGGCCTCATAAAACGCGCGTTATTAACACAAAGCTATAAATAAGTTTGAACTCTGCTACGTTAGCCATCGGTGTGCTATAAACTAACGTACGCACAGCTGACATTTCTAGAGGAATTTTAGTCCGATGCTAGTTTTATGAATCGTCCTTGACGTAACGGACTTTGCGAAACAAACGCCCTCATGACAATTCGAAGATTGAAGTTTAATTGTTTGTCCCGTTCACACGACTAATTGCTTTAATGAATGTGAATGGGATAGAAAATAAAGTTGTGGTGTACACGGCGTGTTCCGACTCCAGCCAGTCTCAGGCCGCTGCGCGCGCGGCGCGGTCTTCGCGTTATTCCGTGTGTTCGATTTTCAAACTCACGTATTGACGCGAACGTTCGAAATTTGAAAGCGAAGTTTATCGATGGTCATCGACCACTGTGAATATAATCTGTGTATGTTTTATGTGTTTTTTTTTTTTAAATTTGAATGGCCAGTATTGGGACCGTATTAGTCATTTGTGTTTTTAAGCACACTTCCTTTACTTATACTAATATAAATTTGTATTCTTGTACTATATTCATATTCAAATAAGTTAAAACGTTTAAAGATATTTAAATATTTGTCGTTTTTAAGCTGCTTTGAAAATTGTTTGTTTCCAGCGATCTGGACGATTCACATTTTCGTAAAATGTAACAAAAAAGTATGTAGGAAAGTTTTAACGTTAAATCCTATGACGCGTGTAAATTACTGAGAATTAAGTTTTTTCCTCGTTTTTGTTATTTTAGACATTTTATTTGTGATGTCGCTGTTTTTGTAATCCATTGACCTCGAAAACATATTTGTCTTATGTTTTGATTTTTATAATTGAATGATATTACTAACTCTTCTCAGTTTACTTTTTGTGCTTGGTAATTTTAATAATATTTGTTTAAAACGTCTCAATCACGCTTTGACAGATATATACATTCCATCTGATATATTTTTAAGAATCGATGTCATGAACTTGGTACAGGATTTTATCTATGAGTATAATTTTTTTAAATTTTAATTCCGATACAAAACTCATTACTTTAGGAATAGACTGTACCCATTTTTTAAGTTTCTCTTTATTTATTTCTATTAAATGTTAATGTTAAAAAGCTATTCATCAAATATTAAATATGTTACAGCAAAGAAACAAATATGTTACAGCATGTTTAACTTAAATATTTATATTTATAAGATGTACTTGTGCAACTTGGAAATATCAGAATATAAAAGAAACTGCAAAAAATCGTACATTAATAATGCTTTTTCTCTCATTTTGCCTTTTAATATTTTTAACAGCTTTTCAAAACTCATTTTTTTTATAAACGTGCAGTTAAATTATATACAAAAAACTATGTCAGCTAGTTAAATATAAAGACAACTTCACACTCGAAATTATGTCAACAGAAACGAATCGTCATTTGTTACCCATCCATGCCAGACAGCCGGTAGTGTATGATTGATGACGAGCCGCAGTAGCGGCGCACGCACGTCTGAAGCGGCTTCTATTTTCTCCGCCACACACTCAGCTCTGCCCCTCTTCGCTCTGATCTTTGTTTATACGGACGACAGTCGGAAATAGGGCCACTACTGACGCCATTTATCTTGTCCCATTCGAGACATTTGTGCAAACATTGAAATTGTATTTTCATTGGTTATTTAATTTAATAAAAGAACTTGAAGCCCATAGTCAGAGCAGGCAGAGATTACGAATATCCCTTTTGCACGATTGTGGCATAAATATCTCACAAATGTAGAAAACGCCAGAGATATTTCCGGACACGTGCTCTTCCGTGTCACCAAATTGATCGGTGTGTGTATGATGATGTGTTGCCGAAAGTCAAATACCTCTTGCATATCCTTAACCTCTTTTTCGTATCCCTGCCTACATCATAAAGGCTAACAATGCATCTGCAAATCTTACTTGTGGCGAATTTACATGGTTACTTAACATCATGGAAACGATTTATGCAAGACTGTTTGCATGGCTCTTTCGAAAAAATAAAACAAAAATAAATTTAGATGTAAAACGTTGAACTCTATGCAGTAAAAGGAAATCTAACTTCCATCCTCCTATTATTTCGTTCATTATTACGACCGTTAATCTATCTTACCTTTTTAAATTCTACAGACAGGTTTGTAAAGTCTTCGTATGGCCGAAGGAACCGCCTATCACTTAGCTGATGAAGCCCTTGTTAGCATATCCACTTCGCATGAATAAAAAATACCGATATTTGGATACCCTACTCTTAAGTCAACTTACCACACGCGGCGCCATGTCAAACCCGGCTTTATTTAGAAACAATCCCGACTAATACATTAGTGGAGCTTCCCCTGTGGCTTGCGAAACTTTACAACTAGGACGCTGAACCGATTATCTGATACAAAACTTCCGTTAAAGTAAATTATTACCGTCCGGGAAAAGTTTTCTCGGAAATTTAGTTTTTATTTCTATTAGGAAATAAAAATAAAATAAAACTTTTTATATTACTACTCGTAGACAACACAGATTCTAGTTACTCTAAGACGTATGTAACGGCAATTGGCTTATTCTATAAAAAATTAAACCAACATGTTAAAATATGGTATACTGTCAGTTTTTAACTCCCATATTCATATCGATTGCGTTTTTTTATATTTCAGTAGCTGGTTATTTATTTACCAAATACCATGCTTAGTTTTATTTAGTCAAACTATTAACAACATATCTGAAAAAATAAATGAGGTTAAAATCGCTGTGCAATGCTTACGTGGTCGCAGACAGAGTATTTAATGGCGCCCGTGGCCGTCCTTACGCGCGGGTACCGGCGCCGGCGCCCAGTTTTGTTTTTATCGTTAAAAAATACTAAAGTATTGTAATATTGATATTATTATTTATATATATCGATAATTTAATATTGAAATATAATAGGAAATTGTAGTAAACAGCTGATCATATCTTTAACTTGTAATCTTTCTGTCTGAAAAAATTGAGATGGCAATATGATTTACTACCAATCCACGGTTACTAAAACACATTGGTACAACAAATTACAAACATTTTTGTACGTTTTTTCGACATCTTTATGAATCATCAGCAATTTTAGGCAATTGCACACCTTAATGAATATATATCTAAACTTCTCCATGAAAATAAGTACAGTAGTTTTTGAGTTTTTCGCACTTAGACAGGCGGGGTTTACCGCGTGTTTGTTTTTTTATAATATGGTACAAAGCCGATATATCGGCTACACCTATATTTTTTTTGATTGTATCGATATTGTTAAAACAGTATAAGCGTGTCGGCCGGCGCCAGTTGTTATTAAACAAATCGCGTCAGCGTCGCTCCGCTGCTGACTCACGCTGTCCACTCCGTCTGATCTATGCGGCGCGTTGTTAATTATAATCGAGCGGCCCGAGGAGATTGCTTTCGTGTTTTCGAGTAATTCAACTGTAGCGCCTCGGACTTTTTGCATCATCTAGCTGGTCACGATTCCCCTTTTTTATGTCGTTATTTTTTTCTTTCATTAACTTAAACTCTTACAGCTATATTTTCCTAACCGAGTTTTCAGAGATAAAGATATAGACGGAGACTGATAAGAAATAAATTTGACGTATCGATTTCCATTTTCCACGGTTTTCGTCTTATTTTAACCAGTTCTAAAATCATACATACATCTCGCGCATTTCGGTTGGTTGGTTTACCATACCCACTCATTAGTTGGTCAACAATTGCTGCAATATATAAATCCCTCTTCCACACCCGTTACTCTTTTTCATTTGCCTAGGTCCACTCTCGATTCTTTCAATAATCACATCTACTTTTAATGTTTTTATTTTTAGGGTAAAATGGGACCCTACTCCACTGTTCGTCCGTATGTCACCAGGCTGTATCTCATGAGCCGTGATAGTTCCACAGTTGAAATTTTCACAGATGATGACTGTTGTCGCTATAACAACAAATACTAAAAAACAGAATAAAATAAATATTTAAGTAGCCTCCAATACAACAAAGGGGTTTGTATATAGATAATGGTACGGAACCCTTCGTGCGCGACTCCCACTTGGCCGGTTTTTCGTTTCTTGCATGCCCGTTACCAATGTCACACACTTTTGTACTTTACATGTTACCAAAGCACGAAAGCGTTTTTTCTCAATGATACTGACATGTCTCAAGGAATGCCACTACACTACAATACCACATAATAATTTATAAGCATATTATTCAGAGTCACACCTAGTATCCTGTTGGAGCGCCTGTGTTACTTGTAATTCATTTTTAATGATACTCTTTAATTAAAATCCACTTAAACAATTAAATTTCGAAACGACGTGTAATTAAGAATCGATCACGCCTAGATAATCAGTATGCATTAATTTAAAGTATTTTTTCCCAACTAAATATTTTAAATAACCTCGATCATGACCCGGAAATTCGTAAGGGAAGATGTCTGTAATATTAATTTAATTAAGCTGGAAAAAAGTCGTCATCTGACGCTCGGACCCGCCCCAGAAGCGTTTATATTTTGATGTCACTTAACGAGATTTTAAGTACTGACTACGATTTTTTTTACCATATCAAGGTCCTTTAGTAAGGAGCACCTTATAATAAGTACGAATATTATAAATTACTAAATTAATATTATCTACACTTTTAAAATGCTTGATCTTAGTCGATTACTGACAGCTTTATATCATGTTTGATTTAAAAAGGCATCTATTGTCCAAGGAATAAAATAGGAAGGGTCGAGGTCTAAAAATTTTATGTGTTCAAAAGTCCTATGCAGATGAAATTATCCTTTCTAAGACTTTTAATTAAAAAAATATTTGACTGATGAAAAAAAGTAAATACTCAAAGTGCTATTATACCTATACATAATAATAAAACCAAAGACAACTGTTCTTGATCATGATGTGGCTGTGGTTAAGCATTTCGTGCACATGCTTGATCAAGGTGTAGATTTGCATTGATAAATGACGTGCAGGTATTCTAAGAAGGTACGAGGTGAATCCTTCTCGGAAAGAATTCGGCGGTTTACGGCCTGCATTAGTTTACCTTATCAGTTGTTTCATCGATCAAATCTAAACGATAATAACGTGTCTTCTCACACCCGATCCGCCTCCCGGCCCGAGGACAGGTCTCGAATTTCCTTCACCGAATATATTTAATACGGGCTCACAGATACGCATTATTAAATAACTGCTTAATAAATTTTTATCGATATTGGGCCGAAAAGGTGTAGTAATTTGTTAATAATTTGTATAAATTTCAAAATACATGAAATACTAAAGAATCGATGCTACAAACAACATACATAATATTGTTTTTATTTTATGTAACGTATTATAACGTCTATTTGTAACCTTCTATCGCCCTTTTTTAGTATTTCACTAATCCAATTGATATAACCGTGGAAGTCCCCTACTAAACACTCTTTCGTACTCTCTCTTCATGCATCCTTTCAATATGCCCAAACGTCGAAGCATATCTTTCTCAATTCTAGTCACAATATCCACTTTTAAGCCACACTTATACTTAAATTAATTGTAGTATTAAATTTTATTTTATTTTATTAAATTTTAACTATTGTAAATATGGACATAGTCTGAAATAAACAAATTTTATTTTATTTATTTATTTATAATGCCTAATTTTAATTCTATTATTCAACGTTACGCCTAAAATATTTCTTAAGGATCGCATCTCAACGGCATTAACTCTACTAGCATGCTTTTCCAGCCAAACCCAGCTCTCACTTCCATATATTAAAGTGGGGACTAGTACGGCATTGTGCAGTACAAGTACAATTTTTTTTAAGAATTAAGATTTCGTTTACAAAAGTTCATTACAATGCTAAACGTAACATTACTATTTACATTATTTCATAATAATTATACACTGTACATTTATCGTTCTAAATAAAGAAATGATTTGTTAGACCCACTTACTTCACAGTGAACCAGAACGCAAATTCATTCACATTGCGTTCCGATGATCTTAAATTGTTTAACAAATTCTTATCTAAATCCAGGTTAAACAAAGACAAGCGGTTTATTTTAAATCGACTCTCTTTAGTTCTGATAAATCGGCGTATTGGAAACCACAGACTAAACAGACCGTGTTCCGAACCGTTAAGCGAATTAGCAAACTCGGGAACTATTCCGACGTTGGCCGCCGCTGAAGCAAATCTGTTACAGATAGCACTTGTTATTTTACGAAATAATTTAGACTAAAGATACCACCGTCGAAATCCTTTATTTTTATTTTATTTAGTAATTTTTAAAGTATACTAAAACAATGTAAAGTTTCCTCCGCTTCTTTTTTATGGTAACTTTATGCCAAATCTCACGTTCTCCTCACGCTTTATTAATAATTTTACTTCGTAATGAATTTAAATCTAACAATAGATTAAAAACGTATAAGAATTAAGTACATATGAATTTATCTTTTGTGAAATATGTACATACATAAGTGTCAGAAGAGTAAGTCATCATAGACAATCTGTACCTACTGTTTGTATTTTTTATATCTTATGAGAACACCTTAAAAGTTATTGTGTCGGATGAATACATCCAGTACGATAACTTCTAACCGTCTGATTGAAGAAACTATGGGATTTGATACGGACCTTCTAGATTTTGACAAACTAAAACCAACTGCTTTAAGAGAGATCAGATTCCTTGTTTAATAATAAAAAATATGGAATAAATTATCTTTTACGTTTTTACTTATTTCGAAAATAGACAATTGCTATCTTCACTGAGAATACAAAGTCCCAAATGAGATAAATAAAGTAAGAACGTGCTTAAAATAAATAATACAAACGTAAGGTGACGTAGGTAAGCAGAAATTGTAGTTTTCTGTACGGTCCTACTATACACATACAACTCTCGCTAATTTCTCATCCATTAATAACCAACGTAGTTATCCGTCAGTAAAGTAAATCCTTAATATGGTATTTCTTAAATAAACACATCTCATAAAATAATGAAGGAAGGTAAATAATTACCAAGTAAGGTAATAAAGTTTGCAGGAACATATGCGCGACTCGACTGTTATTAAATTGTATTGATCTTATTGCAATAAGGATGGATATTATAAAAAAAACGATTCAAAAGTCCCACCTGTAATTACAGGGCTGCGTTATTATCTTAAAGGTCGACTAGCTACTTAAGGCACGACGCAATGTAAGTTATTTTAACAAAAAAAAACGTCTGCTTATCCAAAACTCATTTAATAATAATGTATTTGAGGGATGTAGGTAAACTTATGTTTTGATCGTATCGATGAATATCCGTGACGGGAATGACTGGAAGTTAATCTAAAAGAGAAATATATTGTGATTTCATTTATTCTGGAATATCGTAAACAGTCTAGTTATTTATTGTATAGATAATGAGGTCATTTACTCGCTTCCTGAATTACGAACTTGAATTCCAATCAAGACTAACATGTTCACGCGGCAGGAAATACTCTCTAATCTAGTTTTTTTATTATTATTAACAAATAGCAGCGGTATCGTGGATTACATTTAGAAAGAATACATTAAAATCAATAATGTAATTCGACCTTATATCTGGATCAACTATTAACTAGGCGACGAGTCAAACTAGATGTTTCATGTTAAGAAAATACTATTTATGATTAAAAGTATTGCGAATGTCAGTTTCTTTGTTACGCTTAAACTCCTTAACGTCTCAACAGATGATTAGGAAATTTTCCACACACATTATCAGGGGTACAGAAAATGACATTTACTGCTTTCCTTTTATCCCGAAAACCCAAGGTTCCCAAGGTGTTCCCAAGGTACATAAAACCTTTATTAACAATATCGGTTGCCATGGTAATGTTTCATGTTTTGACAATAACAACTTTTTGACAGATGTTACCTTAAGTTCGACGTCATTACACATGGAATCATCTTACAAAAAGTTCCAGCATGGAAAATGAGAAACGAATGAGTGCGAAGTCAGTATATAAATATTGTAAATGAAGTGCGAAAGGAAAGATATATTTAACTCATGATAAATGTGAATATATAACTTAAAAGCTTGTAAATAAGTAGCATAGGTTAATGTGAAATTCGAAATTAAATGAAAATATATATTGTTTTTCGGGAAGATACCAGTGAGGTAAATGAAGTCATTAGTTAAGAAACCCCTACTCAGAATTTCCTTATTGAGTACAATTCAATTGCTAAGTAATTAAAATAATTTAAAAGTCTAATTCACGGTATACTGCGAACTGAATCTTGCACGTATTCGTTAATTATTCAATTAACCGTATTATAGGAAACGTCTGCCAAGAAGAAAGAAAGCGACATACGAATGTAGTTTAACTGTTTTTAATGACAATATCTAGTCATACAGCTCGGCAGTAATTAAGAGCGTTGCCAGGAAAAAGAAGGTAGCTGAAACAAAACAGGAATAAGGAGGGGGGAGATAAAGGCGTTAATAAGGAATTTTCACTTGATGTTCGAAGCGAAAATTCTTTACTTTTACATACTTTTTTCTGGTATTTTATGAGATATTGGTATTACCTCAGTCAAACCAGGCCCTTTATGAAAATAATAATAGATTTTATTAACCAATTTAATTAGCTTACAGTTAATTTTAAGGTTATTTATTTGTTTATTAAGTTTGTAATAGTTTTTATAAATTTAGTTTCTTTGAATCCTTTACGATTTAGAGAAAACTTTACTTTTCGTCGGACAAGTAAGAATTCAAAAAGCTTGATTTGATTTTTATTCAAACTTCCTGTAATTTTTTGTAAATTTAATTGTTAAATTATGAAACGATGTTATGAACAATGTAGATGAAAAACCTAATAAACCCGTTCTTCTTTCTCAACTGACATAATGAAGACGACAGATTCTCCGTACGCTCGATAGCAAACGTGACTCGACGTAATTAAACTTACCAATGAATAATATTACAATTTTCCTCATTGTTTTTCCGGGTTTTCGTACCAGCTTGCTTCGATCGAAAGATGGTATGCATTAGTTTAGTAGCAGTCTATTCAGTCTTTTCTTGACACACACTTCATATTCGGACGGAAACACCGACGCTGGCAACATATTTCAATCTTTTGCCGTTCAAATGATGAACGAAGATTCGAATGACTTCGTTCGAACACGCGGTATCTCTAGTATGAAACTGATTTTTGTACGTGTAGTGCTTGTATCTATTCAGTAGATATGTACATTGTCTCATCTCATACATTGTCACTGTACACCAGTGGAGGGGTTAGCTGTCAACCAGTCAGTTTTGCGATGGACAAGAGATGGGTAGGGCTTGTGCTGGCGCTCGGAGCTATGTGTAGTAATGAGCCAGTGAGCCAGTGAATTATACATAATTAGTTCCTTGTTCTTGTGGATGTAAACACCATAAGACAATAGGACATTACAGTATGGTTTTACCAATAGGCGTAGTGACCCATAAGGGAAGCTTAGATAGGTATTTATCTCATTGAGATTTCGTGTAAATTGTTCCCAATAGACTCCGAAACTGCTAGACCGATTTCGATGAAATTTACAGGAAACGTTCAGATAGGCCAAATGGCAGATAGGTGTTCCTGTGAAGTTTGGTAGCGATTGGAGCGACATAATTAATGCTACCCGGGCGAAGTCCGGGCGTGTAGCCAGTTTTAAATAAGTCTTAATAGGCTGGTATGAAAATATGACAGAAAAGATGTTGGTGGGTGGCAGAGTTATAAGCTACGCGAACCTGGGGCGGGACTAGTATTCTTATGAAGATATTATTACAAGAGTACAATTACGCATTCTTTTGTTTATCGACTTTTAAGGGCGACTATGTAATTATATAGTAATTACACGCCGCGAGGTATTCTTGCATGCTTAACTTTATTAATGTATCAAACTTCATAGGGAGTTTTTTGTAAGAACGGAAAGAAGCCTTATTTGTTTGCCTTCATTTAATCGTCTCGTGTAAAGGTTATCTACCTAGTATTTAAGTCGTTGTTAAAATTAATATTCTTTTTCCTTGCATCATATTAAGTGACACCCGGGTGGCCATTACTAAATTAGGAGACCACGTAGTGAGATGGATTTTTCTTGAACCCCAGCGGGACCACCGTCAGGTATGACTTCGTGGGGGTGATCTTAACAGTCCTTGCTTTTAGTCATATTTTTTGCTCCTTTAGTCCATTATGTTTTCTGCTCTGCGCGCGTTCAATTACTTTATTCCATGACTCTTCTGTCAATATTTTTAGCACCAAGCTATCTACTGTTGTGTGCGTCATTAGGTTCGTATTCTTCTTGATGAATCGATGAATGATGATAAACATACAGTCAGTTCATGCGGGTAGTTTGCTAAGCCAAGTTCTTCAACTTCTTACTTTGAGAAGTAATACTTTCGAATAGTGCTTAGCAACGATTATTTATCTCGGTCTAAATATCTTCACGGTCTTATGATGACGGATGAGAACGCAGAGCGAAGTATGTAGATTTACAAAACGCGATAATTTTTTTATTTCGCGATTTTACAGACTTTTTACTTAGCTTGTTGGGTTCATCTGTACAGTTGTTTGTCGATCGTGAATTTTGTTGTATACTGAATTCAAGACATGTTCGGACCTGTTTGAAATTACTTTCCTTACTTTACGACGGTACCGCGTTCCGGCAATTATGATGCACTAATTGTGCACGCGACTCCGCCTATGTGAATTATGATTAAAGTTTTTACGTTCTGAGTCTTTAATAATATGTTATTATAGTTAAACAACATCGTCTTATCAGAGTATAACATATCTTTTAAATGGTGGTATAGTCTGTTCAATTATTCTGTTAAACAAAATAAGCTTTCATAACAAGAATTAGCACAATATATCATACATATTGTGCTGAATCTTTGTTCAATCTTTCATCATAACACGTATGGTACATTATATATATTATTATTGGTATATTAATACATATTTATATGTAAATATTATGTATAGTGGTCGCCTGAATCATTGTGTTTTTAGATTGTGTAGATATTAAATCGTGTAGACATATGCTCTCTGTATTTTCATTCCTTTGATGATGACAGCTTACGTTGCTACTTTTTAGGGACAACATTGTCATTATGAATTCTTTTCTTTTCTTTTTTGTAAAAAGTAGTGCACACGTTCAGATCGGCTGGAACGTTATGATGTTTCGAATGGAAATTGTGCAATTGATATGCATTACAACAAAAACATTATATAAAAAAGACTGAAACACTAATTGTGTTATTTTTTTTACTTCTAGAAAAACACGTCTTATATTGCAGTTTGAAGACGATTCAATAACTCTCACACACTGTCTTTAGAGAAAATTATTATTATATTATATTGTTGGACAGGCGAACTCAATTCTCTATATACAAGTCAGTGTGAGTAAACTTAGCTTTGGTCGTGTTCATTATAAAGTTATTTGTACCGGTCAGATAATCTCGCAACTTAGTTTCTTATTATTATTGTGGCTCCTTTCGACGTTTTTGGATATTTAACGAATCGTTTTTTTGTATTACTTAAATTGTTATGAAACTTCTGTAGTCTGTATGTATTGTCAATTTCAAAATGTTTATGCATAAATTAAGTCCCTTTATGTTTATTTAATTACACTTATTTATACCTACAAATTAATATGTTCACAGTAAGAACATTGCTTAATTATATTATACGTAATCAATTAAGCTGGTTCGAAATTGGATAAGTTTATGGCTTTAATGTGTTCTTAATGATATTAGGGTACAAATCGTTTCTTAGTACTCGTCCATATTATAGCCGTGCGTCCATTATTTTTGGCTATGTGTTATATATCAGTCAGTCTCCAATTTTATTTACATAGATAACAAATTCCAACAATTGCTAACCGAAGACCTTATTATTATTGAAGTTATTGAATATTAAGGATAAATAGCGATTGAAATAATATAGGTAAAGAGATATTGCTAATATATTTAGAAAGTTTTCCAATAACTATATATCGCGGAATATTAAAGCACATAGTAAACAAAAACATTAAGGTCAGGAGACACATAACACGAACGCCGGGTTATAATTTGGATAATGGAAGGGCGCGCCCCATCGGCNNNNGAGCTAATCACGCCGTTGACACACTGGTTCCAGGGATCGTTTGGTTAATTGAACGACCCGCGAATAATGTAATAGAGTTGAGTGGAATGACATCATCGTGCAGTGACGTTATAAATACGTGAGACTGGAACACCCCAACTGTGGAATCGTCAACTGTTTTACGTCTAAATATTAAAAAAACAATAACATCCCAGACAGACGTCTTTCGCTTCTTCTGTTGTTATCTTACGTGATTTTTATGTTAGTTGTGTATATGGTTGGTGGAAGAGTTCTTAAATATGTATGTTGTTTGCCCACCTAATGTTCCACATACTATATACAAATGTATCTTTTTTAGATAGATAAACACTTTATTGCTCACACTAAAGTCAACTCACATAACCGTCAATATACTTAAGCTAAACTTATAATCTAAATGTGGGCAAGGGCGGCCTTATTGCTAAGAGTGATCTCTTTCAGACAACCCTGTAGAGCAGGAGAAGTAAAATAAGTAGTAGATATAGCAGGAGATAACAAGAAAAGTCAAGAATATTTTTTTATGAAATTATGAAACTGGTCGCCAAGTTTCATAATTAAATATAGGTTAAATACTATAATCAGATAGTATGTTTTTTATTTGTGACATTTATGGCGACTAATATACGCCATATCTTAGCCACCTCAGTTACTAATGGTAATGAAGTAAGGTTATTACTTTATTGATAAATGTGTACTCGATCCAATATATTACTGATAAGTAAATTTAAAACGCAACATACCTTTTTAGTTTTAATGAGGCAATCATAAGTCTTTAGCTAAAAGTGTTTATTGAATCTTACATAATGTTTAACGGCTTCTTGGACGATAATTTATTGACAATAAAAATTTAACGTTTATTTAACAGCACAATAAATACATACAGGTATTATGCCACGAATACTTAAGAAATACATTAAGGATAAAATTTCAAGCATTCTAAACGAGTTTCAACGCTTAATACTTAATTGTATGTACGAAATGTATTTACCTTTCATTGTACTGTATAGATTGTAGATACGTCTTCGCCACTGATACTATCGAAAAGGGCATTACCGCTATGTTGTGTTGGATATCACAACTGTTTGCTTCATTAGTAGTATCACATTCTCCAGTACATATGTTTTTAATACACTAATTTGAATTGAACTTGTTTAGTTCAAGAATATCTCATTAAAATTCTCAGTAATTGTCTTCTAAATTTAAACAGGCTCCCATTTCCATGCATCTTTGACGTATGTTTGCCTTAAAAAGACATCACATTGTAATTGTTATTATTAATTGCGGAAAGCTATAAATAAATATCGTTGCTCGGTGACATAAGTGGACGAAGTGTCGATTGCAGGAACTCCCAGTGACTCCTGACTCATCAGAATCGTCCTTTGGCGCGGCTCCAACTCCCCGGACTAATACCATCGCTACGATAGGGTTGCCACATTTAGCAATGCGCTTTTTATGTCTAACTAGCTGTTGCCCGTAGCTTCGCACGCATTTGTTTCTCATTTTCCACGCACTGGATTTTTTTAAGATCATTCCGCGTATAATAACTTCGAATTATAGACACATGTGCCAAAATGTAGTTATTTATTATTTAATATTATAAAACATGACACATCACCATGACAACCCATATTGCTAATTGCGGCAACACCCGGTTCATTTCTGTACCCCTAACAAAGTGAAAAATCTCATGATGATCGTAGAGTTGTTAAGGAGGTAAAGCTCAACAAACAAACTCACAGCCGCACTTATAATATTAGTTAGGATTATATAAGTTCTCTTGGCACTTATTCTAAATGGATGAACAGAATTGGTAATCGAGTATCGCTAAAGTAATTAGGCCCTAAAATAGTTTAAGGACTTTTTTGTTTTTAAAAAGGTACGATATAAAAAGGTTTACTTCACAGTTCATATCGTAAAACATCGGGCTTTTGAGTCTTACCGAGGGTTTACTCTGCTGAAAACATTAACATATTATTATCTCAGTTTTTTCAGAGATAAAGATAGAGAGGAAGCCTGTATCTTGACACGATTTTACACTAGTGGAAATCCACGGTTTTATCGATTAAATGAATCCCGGACAGTATATGACAATAGACCTTACTAATTAAATGGTGATAGACTTGTTAATCTATGCATGTACGCATTCACAATCTTTTACTGTGTCTCAATGTCGCCTTTAGCATGCGGCGTCTTTTGCTGACACTATACATCATATAAATGTAATTTAAAGATCTTGTAGGGTACAAAGCAGCCCTATCTCTCCGTCGCGAATAAATAATGAATAACTCGGATGCGATGCAACGAGGTTGCTTTTAATGTCGGCCGGCGATGTTTATTTCAAAATGTTTTCGTTGCGTCGGGGCGTTGTCGGCTGTCACTTCGTTAAGCTACCATTTGTTTATGGGCTCCTGGTGACCACTTTAGATTAAGCGTCTTACATTGTTTCATGTTCTTAAATATTATATGGCAGGTGGTATTTTACACAGCATTATACACTTCACGATTGGGAAGTGATGTGAGAATACGAAAATATTTTCAAGGTCGATATAATCGATAACACCTTTTATTTCGGAAGAAGAAAGTAAGAATTACACAATGAGAGATATATTCTAATGTCTTTAACAACAGTACGCACATACTGTCAGTTGCTTAAATTGTTGTAAATTAATAATATAAGAATTAAATATTTTTTGAAGCAACATGCAAGGTTGAATTCTTTCATTTATTAATTAGAATAATTTTATATATATAACTTTTTTACAGTAATAAATCTTTAGTGACTGACTATTCTGCTTCCCGCGACAGGCGGGTCACTTGTATTTGAGATAGTAGAAAATATTATTAATTCCGTTGCGGTATTCAATGTTAACTTTATTGGTTTATTTTAAGATTTGAATAAATTAAATATAATTTCCACACATAGAAGTAACAATACCAGAGCAACAAAAGCACGTCTAGACGTCCGTCCTATTCGCAAGCAGATTTAAAAGGTTCTGTTGTGTAGGGATACGCTATTTCAGTGTCACCGCTGCGCGCTCTCGCCTCAGGTTCCGTGTGATTTTATTTACTCGCCACTTCACGTTATTTGCTATCCCTGAGAGTGAGGATCATACTTAAGACATGTTTACTTATATACTTTGGATATAATATCTTTACTCTCGTATATACAATGTACTTATATGTATACTTCGGGTATGTGTTTATTCCGTCGATCATTACGTAGAGCTTGAAACAATGTCTACAACGATATCTCCCTATCTGATATTATTAAAAAAAAGAAAACAAAAGAGAAAATATGTTTGAAAATTTCACTCAATTCTGGGTAGCTTATAAAGATTTAAATTAAATGTTAATATTATTTTTTAAACATAGTAGCCATGCATGAAATAACAATAACTTTTTATTTTATCATATTAACTTAATATTTATATGTTACTTCGATATAAAACACGACAAGTAATGCAACGCAGTGTTGTATTTTATTTGCCGATTTCTTGAAAGTACTTCAATTTAGTCGAGGCGATGTGGAATACTCGCGAAATATGTATCCAATTATTTTTGATATATTCATACTAAAATATACTAAAGTTATTGATGATATTTAAATCCAGATATTTTTCATTATAAGAACGCCAATTTAAAATGTTTATGGACAGTATCTAATGAACAACTGCCTGGTCGTGTGAATTAAACGAAATCAATGGTTGTTTTAAAATATGTAGAGGTTTTGGAAAGATTTATATATTGATGTTTAGTAAGTAGCAACCCGGACCGGTTTAGTTTGTACAGATAGATAGTTTTCTATTGACGTAGGAAATTTTAAAATCGGTTTAGTTGGTTGCGAGTTATCCGGGATAATCAATAAAACCATTTCTCTTTATAATATTAATATAAACAATATGACTCTAAATAAATATTTGTTAATATCACATCTTTAATACGTGGTACAATGAAAAGTTGAATCCTTTAGTTTATTTCCCTTAGGCTAGTTGGTAAAGATTACCCATTTGGCACAACCTTCTCGCTTTCATATCTACGCATATAAGCTCAGTAATATTGTTATTGTTTTTCTTTGGTATAATTAGGTAGTCGATATTAGTCCGTCTAGGAATGTTAATTTTCTTGGCTATATAATCGGATATATAAGTATGTGACATTCAGAGACTGTTGACATCACAATACCCTCGAGGCTGGTTGCCGCATGATTGATGTTGAGCGTCCGTCATGCGCCGCGAACATCCGTCATGCGATCCGACGCGAATCGTGAACGCCGACCCATAAATCTGGACAAGATTTGTTTATTAAATTGCCAGCCCGTATATGAGATTTATGACACGTCAAGGAGCTCATATCCCGATGCATATAGATCCATTATTTTTGATTTTGCCAATGTATTTTGAGTGATAATTTTAAATAAGTAAACAGTATAGTCCAATAGGTGCTCATGTCATCGACAAGAGTAGTCAATATTTACGATTTGCTTTGCATCGCGCGTTTATGTACTACACTTTATAGAACTAATTTTCTGAAATGGTAATGGATAAGATACAATATTTGAAACACTGATAACTTCATAAGGAACGTTTCTCAAATGGGTACCACGTCATAATAATAGAGCATCTATATTAGTGGTGCCAATTGGGTAAACTCTATTTCCAGAATGAATTGGACATTGAGATACATGAATGTCATTTCATTTACTTCTTAATAATTTATTTACTATAACATATAAAGGTAGGTAAGTAATAATATGCTACAAGCTGAAAATCAACTGAACTAAAAATATTTATAAATACAAAAACCGCGGCTTACTCAGTCAGCGACATTATTAAACTTCCAAAAATCCAGCCGATTTCCTGTGACCAATGTGTCTAAATAGATTATGTTCTCATTCAGAGCTATTTCAAACTGTAAAAAGTTAAGTTGTGTAAAAAGTTTAAATATATTTTTTAACTTTATAAATAAAGATGTTATTATTTCTTTTTATTGCCTCAAATAGGATCTGGGCGTTATAAATCAATCAAATAAATAAATGAAGATATAAACATAAAAGAGAGGCCCTTACCAAACAACAGAGAGACAGACAGTACAGTCTCAGAGTTTATTTTAACTCGATACATACATACTTTTTGATTATGTGTTTATGTATATATTGCCTATCATTTCAAAAATCAATAAGTGAGATGTTAGTAACGTTTAATAAATGATAGACGTCGCCTGAGAAGTGGCAAGTAATATTAAATACAAGTCTTTGAATTGTAATGTTAGTCATCCTAATTTCTGTCAATAGGTACAAGACGAAACAATGCTACTGGCTTCTAGCCATCGTTGAGGCTATTGTACCATAGTCATTTGAATTTTATATACAACTTGAATTGTATTACGTAGAAATGTCCTTTGTAGCAATGATAATGTTTTATAAAATGTGAGGTCGACAAGATAAATATAGATAGAAGATCTTAAATTCTCATTTAATACTGACTTTAATCAGTTTTAATTTGTTACTCATTCTTTGATAGCACTAATCTTTCCTACCCTTCAATTCTTCAGCTGTAAGGCACATGACTGAAAAGTTTTAATCACATGAACCACACTGAACACAATGTTTCCCGACGTATCCCTGTCACAATCAGTTTGCAGGCTTTCTACGCGTCTTCAAAGGTTTTCAAAGAGCAGTAGTGTATATAAAAAGGGCCACAATCGTCGGCACGCGCCTCTGGGCCGCATCCTGGCGTGGAGAGCCGCTTTCCGGCTATTGTGTCGCGACACTGTCTCCCGCATGTAAAGGCAGTGGCACACTAAGTACCTTTTGACTAGTCGATTTAAATGTCCTTCGAAGTTTTCTTACAATAAAATGATGGAAACTTAATAAGTCGCGTAGCTCGTCTATACTTCTCTATATGTTTAAAAGGCGACCCATGCCCATTTCGATGAAATTTTCAGGAAACATTCATATAGGCCTGGATCAACATAATTAGTGCTACCTTTCCAAAGCCAGGGCGGGCCACTAGTATTATAGACAGATGCAGTATTTTTTTACACCTACGAGAATGGTGAATTGGCTAATGGTAACCTAGTGCATATCATCTTTCAGCCACATTGCCACTAATCATCAAAGTCACGCGGTGATAACATTACACTAATAGAACGCTACGTTGTCTTATATGTGGTGTTATCGCTAAACTTAACCACCCAATAACGTATAATATTAGCATACCGCCAAATAACGTACTCGTACATTATTATTAATGTATGTTGACTGCTATTTTACTATATATGTAGATAAGCGTGTATGAGAAGTGTTTTCTTTAGCAGTTCAAAGCGAACATGTTGATGGTAAGTGACGTCGGCCGGCTGCCATGTGCGTAGCGCCTAAGCAATCGCATTTGTATGATCGATCGCGTCTCGGCAATTGTTTCAATTCCTCGAACGTAACCCTCGTCTAAATAATTGAATGTATTAATAGAGAGTTGATATTATCGTCGACTCCATCAGAGCAACATGAATAATTTATCAAGTACACGAAGCTTGCCTTGTCAATTTTAAATATGTTTTTCTTATCGCCTTCACTTTGATCCATCAAGTGGGTCGTTTTTATTCTAGCGTTCTTATGTTTTCTTTTCTAATTAAATAGTTGTCTCTCTTACCTCTAAAGTTATTACAAAGTCTATCTTTGTCATAAATTTCGTAGCTCAAGAATCCCTAAAAAATATTTCATAAAAATGGTAATTATTCGTAATGAAATTTCGTGTCGATAGTATCGAAATCGTTTATCAATATTTCTTCGCTTGCTATCCATTTCTAGGCAAATTGTTGCGAAAAAAATATCGAAAGTATGTTAATGGTGTGACGTCAGCAAAGCCTGCGCCTAGACTAATGTCATCCACCTGGCCGGTCGGCCGTGGCCTTATTACCTCGGTCACTCACTCACGATCATGTTTTGTCTACATACCAGATCTACGTTGCGTGCTATTTATATAGATTGCTAAATATATATGTGGTGCATTTGTATTAAATGAAACGACGATTTGATTGTCATAATCGATTCAAATCCATAACCGTCCGGGCCGACATAGGTCTTGTAATACGCCGGTGGCGCCGCCATCTCGCCTTGTTCTTTATTTAAACGTACACAATATTAGAATAGCTTAGCATGAGATTTCAGATACCTTTTAGTATAAACCCTTTGCTTGATTGTCATCAAAGTATGCATTATCATTGCCCATTGTTTATTAATACAACGTGTGCACATTAACATGAGGCTCACGTGGAGTAAAATACACCCGACCTCTCACGTCTCACCTCCCCACGTGTCCTTGTTTCTACACATAGCAACGCAGCTATACAATGTTGGTGAACCTCTTTGATCATTTAAAGACTTCTTTTATTTGAAGAAACCAAACAAGCAACGTGGCCTACCTGATTATATGCCGCTATACAAAAACACTAACATTAATCACAAGAGCTAGTGATATGTTGACAGTTTTTCTATAAAAATGAGGGGATTGGATGAAATGGAGATTTGTAAGCAGATGACAAGCTATGTTGTTAAATAAGGGATGACTTATTTAACAACATTGGTAGTTAATGTTGTTAAATAAGTCATATGTATATAAACATGTTGGTTCGACCATGCACTCTATAATCGTTCTATATTTCTATTGATTGTGCATCGGTTTGTAGAACCCCGGCACTGAGTCAGCGCGCTGGACAATGAGCGCGTCCCCAACCGTTTCCTGTGATTCACCGCGTCTCCGTCTCCCGTATCGGTTTGATATGGAGCTACTTGTATAACGTGTAGCTTATCTATGGTCTATCAAATTTTGACAGATTTGACGTTTTTAAATTATACAAGTTAGTTATTTTCAAAGTAATGCGAGTTAAAAATTGGTAATTTGTTGGATATTAAAAAAGGAAAACTCCTAACAGTATCCGTTCTTAGCTTTATGTTCATTGCCAGTGAAGTTAATAACTTCTTCAGGAAATCTCGGTCGGTCAATTTTCGTTCAACCAAAATCAAATGTTGTAAACATGTTAGAAAATAAAACAAAATATCGGAATGAAAAAAATATTACTGGTTCTGCTTCAACAGGCCTGATGCGTCACATAAAAAGCGTATTTAATAGTTATACCGCTGTCCAGACTACGGGAGTGATATAGTCTGCGCGCAATGCCCCTCGCTGGCTCGCTAGATATCCGTACTAGATCACATTTGCATATCAACGGCTGGATTGTCCTGTGTAATGTATGCGACTTCCTGACGGCGGCCGTTTAGTATGCTGCGCCGTCCCGATACGTCCTATACCATTTAAGACTCTTATATAATAATTGGATAGCTGCCTCTGTGAGGTCATTATTGTATTATTAGATAATGATAAGATTAGCTGCAAATGTAGAAGAGTTAATATGATACTGGTTTGACCTGAGTAGTAACTCTGAATAATGGACTTGGAGGTCATATTCCTCTGTATTTCGTCCGATAAGTAATACCCCTCACACCCTTTCCTGCTTCCCTATTTCTTATTGATTTGTGAAGATTATATAAACGACAAAATTACCTGTAAGCAATGTATTCTTTGTAGTCATTTAATTTACGCACGTTATACTACGTTCATAAAACACTAAAGAAAGCCTAGAACGTTTCAAATTTATATCCGAGTACAGAAAAGCATGTTCGATGAACTTCATTTCATGATATTTATAGACCACGTTGAGACAATACTTCGTTAGCTGTCATGCCCAGATTACTATTACAATAATATATCTTAACTGAATTGAACCCGGGACACAATGCGCACGAAGCCGTGGGCGTTGACATGTATATGCATCAATATATAAAGAGGACGCCACGATACCTTCACTTTTATGACGGTACCAGGTTCTATGGTCCCATAAATTTCATCAAATCATTTAAAATTATTGAAATGTAGGCGAGATCAATTTATAGCAAATAGATGTCACTTTATACTTTCATTTTTTACTCTAGCCCGCCACTATGTAATCAAAAAAATGCTGAAGATGTAATTGTTTTTTTAATTTCATCCTATATGGTAATAAGGGTTTATTTTCACATTATAAACAGATCCTAAACGGTACTCGCATACCAATATGACAAATACCGGTTGAAATAAATCGGAATCATTTTAATTCCTTCTACATTATTTTAATATGCAAACATGTAATGAAATTGAACAGTACAATGTTAAACATACGGGTGGATATTTTGATAAAAATGTTGATTTAAGTTACAACTATATAAAACACACCTTATACTAGACAAAGGTAATCAAGCAATAATTAGTTATATATTAAAATCTTTTGACCAGACAAATTCGTTTCA
>JWHW01018914.1:115636-129872 GCA_000931545.1 Papilio glaucus | reverse complement strand
CATAACGGGCGATTTTGGCCCCTGTCGCCTCGCTTATGGCGTCGGAGCAACGAGTACTCGAAGGTGGTATTCGAACCGAGAAGGCCACCGACGTCGCCGATAGAATTTAGAAAGAACAAAGTAGATCTGACCCCGGATTTACTACGGTCCAGAAGTTTAATAAAAGATAGACTGGATCATTTGAATCTCGAGGAGGTGCATAATGAATATCAGATCGATGAGAGAAATCGATGGAGTGTCGACTCGAAAAAACCGCCGATCAAAGAAACGAAAAAAATCGATGAAGTAGTGAAACTGAGAACGAAGAAGCAGAGACAGCCTCGACCGAACAGCCTGCAGCTACTGCTCTGTCCGTCCAGCTCGGGACATTACAGCAGCAGCACTTGGAGGTACACCAGGGTTCGCTCGAAAAGGTTTGTAAATTTGTTAAACATGGCGGTGGATTTATACTCATTTCTGATACTATATTTGTTTGGAGTAATACATAAGTATAATTTTTTAAAGTTATACTTGTTTAAACGCGTTTTGGAAAAATGTTGAGAGTGAATTTTTACGATGCGCGACATCAACTTTATGTTGTTACCATGCCAACCTATAAAATACCTTTTTCCTTCCATTTATCACGCTATCACGCTAAAGAAGTATAACTTCTTAGGTGTGTGCATAATACATATAAGTACACACCCTTTCTTTAAATACTAAAACATTTGCATTCGCATATAGTCGCAGGTTTTAATCCGCTTTTATTCTTTTTGACTATTATCGTGAACCATATCCTAAAAGCTTTTTAGCTTAGTTGGAATGGTTAAATGATATATTAGTAAATTATTTCAATAATAACTAATATTTTTGATTAAAAAATATTCCACATCGTCTCTTAAATTTCATAAAGGTATAAGATTTTATTAGGATTGAGATATGTCGTTTAACGTTTACTTGTCGCTGTATATCAATCAATCATTGTTTCACGAGGCTGGTTGCAAAAGGGAAAGTTAGGTGTAATTAAGATACCTTATCAATGAGGGACTATCACGAAGTAGCCGGTGGAATTAATTAAGTTGGCTACACTTTCCCCGTCTGCTGTGAATGTGTTGTGTCTTGCACAAGGCGCGGCGTGGCGAGTGGGCAGCGCGTAGGCGGTAAGGGCCACCCTGCCGCATAACTCGACTTGGACCATCGGCAAAAATTTCGTGATATATTCACGCAAACTGGCAATTGTCTTAGTTGTGTATGTAAATGTATTAATCAAGGAAACGATTTTTTAACTTCATCGTCTGGCATTACATTGGGTTCTGTAATGCAATACAAATTTAATGACCACAATGTTGAAACAGGGGTAACAAATTTACCTTCCCTGATCGCTTTAGCGATCTTGTTGCGCACTTTAATCGATACCTTGTGAGGTCCTAATAAGAACAATGATAAAAAGGACAATAACTTAAGTCCCTATTCCATTAAGTTTTTAAGAAAGTATGTTAATATATAAGTTGTATACAAAATGTTGTCCGCTCCTGAATACCACAAAATTAGTAAACATTCATTTAAACCTGATAAAAATCATTTAATATGACAGCAAAGCTTGAAATGTACCATTCGTAAATGTACAATTTGCGGTAACGGGTTTTTAGACATTTTCACCTTTCACCGTCTGAATGTAACAAAATATCCTTTTTTTTTAAATTACAAGTTGGTCAACGCACGAGGTAATTATGATCGCGCGTGTGGAGGCGTGCGTGGTGCAATGCTGATCGATAAAAGTTTCGAGAAAAGCCTTGCAAGTGTCAAACATATATAATATTAAAATACAAACTGTTGCGTGCGACCTTGTCCACTTTTTAAAGATTACGTATTCTATTTTCAATACAACCTTTTTCATCGTTTTTATCCCCTTAGTATTTGAATTCCAAAGTCCTTTTTAGAGCTTGTCTTTGTCATAGAAGAAAGCTACATGTAATACGTTTTGAGATATAATGGCATCTGATGTAACAATAATAGGCACATCAAGTTTGAAAATCGATACCATTATCGCGGTATCATACGGTTCTTGAATGTTTATAATGTCAAATCTCCGGGTCATTGGAAAATTCGTTTAAAATCAATTTAAATTAATCCAATCACACATGCACCGAATTAAGTTATAAAAATGTGTAAATTTACTACAAATGCTTTCCAAAGTATTCCACAACTTACAGCTCCATTGTAGTGTTCATCATATGGGCTTTAACAGACATTTGTGTACAGCTAGATTTAATTTTTTAGCCTAATTATTAATTTAATTTATAGTCCCGCATCCCATTGGTTATATTCAATGCCTAGGTAGATGGTTTTGCATTACTTTAATATTAAAATATGTTTTAAATGGTAATCTTTTTTTTAAGTCAACTCTTTACATATTTTTTTAAATGATTATTAAACAACGATGAAATTATGTTTGTCATTGCTATGCGTTTCTAAGCTACCTATTTATTGTGATGAAAATTTTATGAATCGCGAAGGTTTTGGTCTTAAGAAAAAATATATTTTTAGTATAAAATGTTAGCAGATTCTGTAAATAAATTACTTGCTTGTTCTAGTGGGCAAAGAGTCGAATGGTGGATTTGAACCACCGACCTCATATTTCACAATCCCTATTGTTAAATTACATTGGCTAGGCGCTTTTCAAAATCTTTTTTCCGGTATTACAACGCGTTCGGTGAATAGTTGTGATTGAATAAACGATTATTCTAGGTTAGTATAAAGCGCAGTGACATGTCTCGGTAACCCCTGGAGATAACCACCTGACATGACTGGGTGACTACAGGCGACGGCACACAACAATAGACTTTACCACAAGTTAATAAAATATATATTTGCACTGAACTATTTGTTTAACATTATTTTACGAGGGCAATGCTTGGAATATGTGTGCCAAAATGTTATTGTTCGTGTCTCTTGACCGACCTTATGTAATGCAATCAAATACGAAATCGTATAGTGATTTATTATATTTAGGCGAATTCTACACATTGCATTAAAACAAATTTTACGGATTTTATAACGTATATTCACGATTTTGTTCCCAACGTTTCGAGTGCTTTACAGTGATCATGGTCACGGGGGGAACAGAGGTGCCTGACTTCCCAATGTCAAAGTCGCTGGCCAAGAACCTTCTTATTTTTAGTAATTGTTTTTGCTCTCCGATCTATGCAGAATGAGCTTACGGTATCTTTAGATCTTGCAGTTGCATGCTTGGTTTGGGATTTAATTTTATTAATTAAGAGAACCCTAGCAGGTGGTAGTACCCAGCCATCTGTGCTATTGAAAATTAGACCACGACCTAATCCCCCGTGACCATGAGAGCTGCAAAGTTTTCGGAAATTCGGGAACAAAATCATAAATTAAACGAAATAAAATATGTAAAATTAGTTTTATTTAATGGAAACATAGACTTCATTGTTCATACTAATATTATAAATACAAATCAATCATCATCTCCCTGTCCTCATCCCACTCGCAATTTATTTAGTGTCGGTCCAACACATTTTCTTTCAAGTCGTTCATCCGTCATCTCTGTAGGCTCGCCAATTTTGATGAATTTTGGTATAGAGATAGATTTGCCTTTGGAAACTTTAACGATTGGAGCGAGCACAGAGGTACCTATATTTAGTTTTAGATTTAAATTTAGTTTTAAATGTAAACCACCCAGGTACCTACCCACTCAAACACAAAACACATAGAATAATTATGTAAATAAAGACATCTACATCATCTAGACAAATTTGCACATTTTTTGAAAATACACAAAGATACACATGGTTATTGTTGAGAAACAAATCCATTTGTTTCTTAAGAATATGTATATATTTATGTATAAATTATTTTTATAATGTAAACAATTTACGAATTATGAAATATGCTTCAGATATTTCAATACAAAAATAATGGATTAAGATTAAAGTTACTTACGTATATTATTCGCTGTGGTCGTTACAGAGTAATGTTATTGCCTCGACATTATTGATACGTAATCGAGTTACGGCGAGTTAATTACTCTGTGGTAGGTACTGGGTTGGCTAATTGTTTCATTAGTGACGCACCACTACTGCCACGGACGTTTTAGTGCCTCTGTTCTTAATTGAGAATTGCTTAATTGAAATGTGTTCGATTCTTAACTCGTTAATTTTATTTATAGTAAAAAATTAGGGTATTGAAATCGATATTTAATCGATTTAAAACTGATAGAGTCTGCAACAATAACATCTGTTGCACGAATGCCTGAATGACCGGCTCATCAACCGGTGAGATACCGCGACAAATTAAATTCGAATTGCTCACGGTCGTGAGAGACGCACTGGACTCAAACCGTAGAAGCATATCATCTGCTCCAGATGCAAGCCTGATGCTGACTATGATCCTCAGAGATATGATGGACCGACCCTAGTGAGAGAACAGTGGAAGATTCGCAATCACAAATACTCGTTACGTACTCATCACATGAGGTTACAGCTAGGTTATTCGTCTCTCTCCACTATTAAAAAAATAAGCCAAGATTATTCCATGTGACACTTTTCCATCGCGTCACATAACTGTGAGTCCAAACATGCCGACATAATTTTACGACAGCCAACACCGGGGCGCCCCAAATGATCCGCCATTAATAATTCGCCGGGGGCTCACGACTTTATTATTGGTCGCAATGATTCATAACTACACTGAGCATTCCTCGACAGGCGCCTCCAAATGACACCTACGTCGCCTAATAAGCTGTCAAATGCTGACATCACTGGTTGCAAAGCATCGTCATTGTCTATCTGTTTTGTTTTTTTAACAAAACTGTGCAACTGCAACATGCAACTTAAGTTTTTTTTTTTTCAAATATCTTTCTTGAAAGAAATTACAAACGCGGTGTATAATAATTATGTTTATAAGAGATTAATTTACCCATGCTGCAGAATTATTGAAACATCGGTTGTCTTAAACGCGCCAAAATCGATGATGGATACAGCGCCATGTTGAATATTCAACGCGGGCGTTGATTGTTATTATCTGCATTGGACGCTCGCTGTAGACACCAAAGATTTATTCAGTTTTATTTAATGCCGTTATTTTTGGCCAGTATCGACAGGTTTTTTATTTATGTATTCCATTACTGTCGATTAAGATACATCGATTTAATTAAAAGTATACAATACTTGTGGTATATTTATGAAATTGACGATTTACTAAAGATGAGTCGTATAACAAGCGCAGACAGCCCATTCAAACCGCTCTATTAACATAACCGCTGCCACTACTGCTGTGCTGGCGCCACCACTGTTGAAATACTAATACCAGAATATCGTATAACGAGAAGAGTACTTTGTTTAATAATATACTAGCTATGGACCGAGCTTCGCGCTGCGCTGTCGTATTTGTCACCTTTTCGGATGATATATAGAATTTTAATGTAATCCTGTGTTGCGTGATACATATTTTAGATTTTAGTAATACTTTTCATTGTAAGAGCAAGAGCCAGCGGCGATCTGCTATTCGTCATTTTATAAAACTTGAAAGTTTTTCTCGGTATGTCCTTAATCCAGATAAAAACGATCCCCGAGTGTGAAGTTAACTCGGTAACTTTGAAAGATATCAGATAGCAAAGGTGTATAAAATTGCACCTCAACTTCGTTATACTACTTCGATTTCAGCGTTTCGAAGAGGACACGTCTGTGTATGAAGCCTGTGGACTGTCAAACACTTGTAATTAGAATTTCAGCGTGGACTGGACAGACCAGTTTCAGTGTCGAACATCTAAATTCCACATTCACTCTTATTATTAAAAAACAACTATGTAAGTTTATACATCATTGTGCTCACATAATTAGATGTATGTTTATTATTTGTTGCAAAATTCATAGTATATCTGCGCTAAGCAGCTGACTCCAAACAGTGTTTAAATAAATACTATAGTTTATAAGCTATGTCGGACAGATGATCTCAACTTAGCAATTGTTATGCAATCGGAATTCTCATGTGTGCCTACAATCAAAGAATTCGTCAATACCCGACCTCCTCGCTGAATATTTTATGCCGTCAAAAATAAGCGTTAACCGTCGCCCACGTGTTAGTGGAACTATGGCGTGCGATAGATTAGACGATTCTGTCGTTAACATACTCCAATACGTACGTTAAAATGTATATATATATATTTTTTTTATTTATTAAGATACAAAAGAAAGCGTACAATTTGAAATTAAAGTATCTTAAATCTAATACAGGTTTGTCTAGATACTTGAGTTCTACGCTAGTTAAAGATATAAATAAATATGTAGCTATTTATAGTTTTACAAGATTCATTGTTACATAATAATCAGTGAGCGTACACATACCGTCATATACAGGTGCTCCATCGTTATTGTTTGGTATCAGTTTGAGATAATGATTTTTTAATATGTTTTTTATGTTTTTGTGGTTTATATTATTTCTTATATCTCCAGGTAAGTTGTTAAAATGGGATTATGTATTTATTAATTAAATGCATAAAATACGCAAAGGCCACATGCCAGCTACGTAGATCAATAATTTAACAATTCATTAATAATTTAACACAATTCGCTATTGAAAACAAAAATTCTGGAAAAAAATTTAAAACATTGAAATCAAGGACATGAGTGAAATTTGACATAGTTTTTTTAGCTGAGAAAGCTTTTTGATTAATTTTTGTTAAAAATACACTAAAAATAAATAAAAGAAAAAAAAATACGCACAGAAGAGATAAAGAAACTAACTTCGACCCATAGCCGATCACTAGAAGGACTGGAAAACGCTGTATATGTACTTATTTATTTATTCATTATTGTTATAGTTATAATTGCGTATTTACCAACGTATATAATTGCGTATTTACAAAGCATAGTAGGTCAGTAGACATGTGTTGTACTTTTGCGACACGGGGGAATAATCGCGTATAATACAATCGCGCTGGGTCATCGACATGTTGACTCTATTTGCTGTGCAATAATAGTTGTTATGTACTTATTATAATACCGCTGTACTCACGCCGCCATAAATACGTGCTAATTCCTCGACCTCTGTGGGAAAATGTTTTCAAATACACTTAGATGATATTATATATGTCATATTATCTAGAAACGTTTGTATATCATAACGTTGGAGTGAATTATCATTTCTCTATATCGAGAATATTGTTGTGGTCTTCTTGAGTATACATTATTGTATTGGTTGCTTTATAAGTTTTTGTTTCTAAATTATTTTACTGTTACTTACTGGTCGGTATTATTCGTAATTACTTCCTACCTATTGTATTGGACCGGGGTCGTTTATTATTCTATTTTTTTTTATGAAACAAGAGCCAGCGGGTCATCTGACATTAAGAGATTGCCACTCATTGGATTCCCCTTTAATAGACTGGTAAAAAGATTTTTACCTTTTCTGATTCATCCCCTCTCCGTCCAATCCTCTTCACCTTCCCATATTATCATTATTAGGAAAGGATGGGTAGGTTAAGATGACTGAAATTAGGCCTCCGGCACCTCAGTCATTAGACAAAACGCAGAATACTTCTACTTTACGCCTGTCTTATGTGAGGTCGTGTTATTTCACCGATCGAGCCGGCCCATTGGTGCAACATATGTCGTTGCGGGCTCTACCACTGTTGCTATGTTCATTCGTAATTTCTCTCTGAATCGAAAGAGTTGAAATTGTTCAACATTATAATTGTAGCTTCGACACTCCTCAACGTTTACAAATATATGACTGATAGGAACAGAAACATTAACAGTGGTAGAGCCCGCAACAACAACATCTGTTGCACGAATGGGCCGGCTCGACCGGTGAAATACCACGACCTCACAGAAAACAGGCGTGAAGTAGAAGTACTCTGCGTTTCGTCTGATGAGTGAGGTACCGGAGGCCTAATTTCAGTCATCTTCCCCTTCCCACCCTTTCCCCGTAAGAATAGGATGGGAACGGGAACAGGATTGGACGGGGAGGGGGTTAACGAGGAAAAGGAAATATCCTTATTCCTGTATATGCCCTCCTCTGTCCATTAAAGGTAGGCAACGCATCTGCAACACATTTACGTGTTGTGAATGTCTATGAGCGGCGCTCAGGTCAGGCGATCAGGTGATCCGCTTGTTCTTTTGCCACCTTCTTCCCTAAAAAAAAAAAACAATTATACACGGCTCGTACAGTAGCTTAGAGATCTTAATTGACACCAAAATTGGAAACTATTAATTGGATATCGAAATGCACGTTAATTTACATTGCAAAAGTGATGAAACTACTGTAAATTATCAATAGTTCGATCTCTAAGAGGACAATAAACTCGTACTATTGACCTGTAAACGACTTTATTTTACTCTTTATAGAGATAAAGTTAAGTCAATTAGGATTTCAGTCGGACCTCGTTAATATTTTAATTTTCACAAATGACAATAGCGTATATTGAATACGCAACGTTCTGCCACACGCAAGCGTACAGTCAACGTCTTTATAATTGCACAAGCTTTCGCCCCTATTGCCCAAGGAATAGGGGTCACTAACCGCAACGTGGTAATAAACCTTCTTCTACTTGTGATTCAAGGAACATCCAGTCGGTCTGATCGCGTCCAAGACCTAGTTAGGTTATGACAATAGTATTCCCACGTGCCTAGACTTGCTGCGGTATTGGCTTGAGTCCAGAATGTCGTAAAATCTTTATTATCGACACGGCAGTTATGGTTCGTTGTTAGTGTGGACATAAACAGTCGTTTGAATCCCAACCGTGGGATAGATCAAAAATGCTATAGAACTCTAATATAATGTAGTTAAAGTATGTTAAAGTAATAAGAAGGTACGTTATTTGTGTAATTATATCATTATTATGCTAAAACTGCCTACTCGAGTCTGCTGCCATCAGTTTAAATTTCAATATTGTAGGATAAAAATGTATTACTTGTAGATATTCCAAGTAAACTTTCAATCAAGTTACATGGTTTTTAAGTTTAATTTTGAATCACTCAGTTCATCACAAACAAACAAAACTTTAAACTTCATATCATTCGAGGTCGTCCACTTACTGGCAGTTTATACTATGCCTGGTCTGGTTACAAATTGACGAAGTTCACAATCTGTCGGTAACGTATACATAAGCGTCTGCTGCCACTGATGCTGCTACCATTACATAAATAAATAGATATTCATAAATCACATAAGACGAAATAAAAATGAAAGTACATTTGTGAATCATAAAATTGAATGTATTGAGTTTCTGCCGACATCAAGATGATACAAAAATCAAATCACATACCTCAACTGTTCTTACTGCGTTTTAATTAAACTAACGAAAAATGTACATAGCAATATAAGTTTGTACCAAGAAAACATTTTATGATATTGCGCATACTTTTAAAAACAAATAATACCAAAAATGGTTTTGCTTTATAAGCGTTACAACTTGAATTGGTGCATACAGTGTTTCAGATAAAACGTAGCCTTTAATTGCACGCATTGCACTGTCCTTAAACTTTATGACATTTTGTGTTTTATTATGTGTTACTTTCGATAATTATCTTTCAGATTGATTGACGGGCATAAATCTCTCCGTGTCGTTTGTGGATATAAATGTACCCTGTTATTTATTGTTTATGTCACCTTGTCAAGTGATATTTTTATTACAAATATAAATTCGTTCATAATAAATTGTATATTATAATTTATTGTTATTACTTCTACGGGTTACACAACTAGGTCTTGGTTAAACGGTTCAGAAAAATCATCTAATTTCATCAGTTTTCTCGTGTGTGCTACAATTTTATTGATTTATATATAGCCATTTCAGAAACATATAGTTATACAATAACAGTAGGTATGTTAATCTCCATTTGTTTTCTATGTGCTTTGGCAAAGGCGTCCTCTAATCCTTTCCAAATTTCTCTATTTCGGGCCAATCTGGTCCAAGTTTTACCAGCCACTTTTATGTGTCACCATGCCATTTATTTCGTTGTTTTTTTTTTCTTTTTCCATCTCTTGGGTACCATAATGTTGTTTTACTCCATTTTTCTTCTCCTCTAACTGTGACTACTATATGATATTAAGATTTTTGATATCAATACCTATGTTTGTTATTTATACGTGGTTTCAGCCGATAGTCGTCACACGGTGTACATAGGTCTCGGCCTATTGATCGATACAAAGATCGCTCCTCTGCCCACCTCATCCAGTGGCAGCTTGCAATATTGACCAGATCATCGGTCGCTCTTGTGGGAGGCCTTCCTATGTTATGTCGACCTACATACATGGTCTACATTCTAGTACCTTCCTGATTCGTCGGGCATTTTTGATGCATATTTATGTAACTCAAATCATGGAATCTATTAACTACAAATTATTTTTAAATCAATACTTTCTCTAGGTCACAGATGCGTGTGTGTTTTCGTGGAAAAATCTGATATACCCATTCACATCGTTCAGTAATGAGCAGTATTGTATCTGGTTAAATAAATAAAAAATAACACTTTAACGAATGGAATTATTTTGTACATCAGTCAACAGACGTGGGTACAACAACCCTTTGTTTCGAGCGGTGCGTAGTACTATACGGCCGAATACATTTAACCGACCTATGTTTAAACATAGCAGCCGTAATTGCGAACAACGCACAGTGCATTTGCATGCGCCGGACGCCCAATCGATGCGTGTAGGGTTGGAGGGGGTTGTCTGGGATGGGGATCGAATACCCAACACTGCGGTCGGCCGGCTGACGTCCAGCTAGCTCCGTTCCTGAATAATTAAAAGCAAGAGGCCGCAAATGAAAGATATAACTGCGGTATATGCGATTTCTAAATAGGTTTGTTGGGGTTATGATGATAATGATTGACTTAATATATATTTAAATAACGATATATAAAAGGTGCCACTATCGAACATGTCTTTAGCGGGCGAAAAGTGAAGACTCGAAAACGTACTAATCGGGACGTTTTTCTGTAGTTCACGTCACGAAGGGCGACGAGCAGGAAGTTACTAACACTGGCTGTCCTCTACTTATTATTTAATCCGCCTATCTTATCCTTTTCCCACCATTAAACATTTTATGGCTGTGTCTTTGGAACTCTTTTGACTGGTGATTTTGTATGCGTATAATATAATAGAATAAAATATCATTGCATAATTTAAAATCTCTTTATACGAATGTTCGAAGATCGCATCACATTACGAGGAGACAAAGTGAGGTAGTGTAAAATAGCGTTCTTCTCAAGATGTTCTGTACTGCGGCGCAATGGACGCGAAAACCTAATTTTCCACTGTCTTGGCGTGGTAAAACAACATTACGTACACCGGCCCGTCTGTCGGCTGGCGAAAAGTCGTGTTCCTACACGTAGGGTTGTCACGAATTAGTCTTTTGATTTCTTTATAAAAGTAATTGTCTTGACGGGCAAAGAGTTACAGATAGTGATTGGTACTCGTACGTATGATATTGCGACTATGCAGGCCTAAATACATTTATTCTTACTGCAGGAGGTCGGCTATCGGATGGGTATATTGAGATTTTGGGCAAAGCTGCGTGGAACAAGGATGTGGCGCTCAGATTGAATTATGTTTGAATATTTTTGAGCTATGAATTTAATTTGAGTTCATATTTTTCATACCGTATATATGTTATGTTAATTACGAGGCGAGGTGGAACTTTGTTCAAAAGGTTTCCAGCTTAAGTTTTAAATTGTTATGACGAATATGTACGAAAGTTTGTCAAGTTAGACCAGCTTTCGTCTTCCAAATTCTACACGGTTGTAAAAGATTTGGTGGACAGAAACCGGTGAAAGCAGATCATCCGCACCAGTTACATCCCTTATACTGAACACGATCCTCAAATATGAGGGACCGACCCTAGAGAGAGAGAGAGAGTCAGATTAAAAAAAAAAACCTAGTAGAATTGTTAAACAATAGTAAATGAGTTCTCATACGACAGTAAATAATGATAAACGTTTACCTAGGGTAGCCCTGTTCTTACCTGATCCAACACAAGCCGTCGGGATAGTGTTACAGAAGTCCTCTCGGTATTCCATCGTAGTTCCGCGAACGGAACAAGTTTAATGAAAATTCTTACTTACTCCCCGTGCTTTAGAATTGTTAATAGAATATCTTGCTTATACTGTTTGTTACCTAGTAACTTTTGTATAGCTTGTTTCTTTTCGTAGGCCCAAAGTAAGTAAGAACTTACTTTGGGCCTACGAAAAGATTAAAAAATATGCGGTTCTTAATGCTTTCTGTTAACATTATCATCTTAAATAGCTTATTTTATTAGACCTCGAGTTTTCCATTCTGATTGTCCTCTATATCTAAATGCGCGGTTTCTTTCTTAATTTTATGTGTGCCATATGACTTGTCACATGAAGTTTTTGCAACGAAGAAACCTTAGAGAATTTTTCGAGTGATTGTATTGTATATTGTAACCACTGAATATTTCCACGGTCCGCGGAGAACTTGTCGCGTAGACAAGTGGCTCGCACTCGACAAACTTGTAATATAATTGGAAACTTGACTCGATCTCCAATATTATTTTTATTTACTAGTATATCTAGTGGTTATATGTTATATTTTTTTGGCAACAGTAGGGCAATGTTTGTATATATCCAACTATGTTTGTATAGATGTTCTATTCTGATAACAATTGGACACTTGTTTAAGATACACAGGTTCCCGAATAAGATATACGACGAGCTTCTTAGAGTTAATAGTGTATACAGTAGCTTAAATCTCTCGTAATATTTATCAACTAAACTTTATTTATATTAAATATATAAATATTATTTTATATATTTAGGCCCCTTAAACCTTAATGTGGTTTGTATGGACTCTCTCATCAGTTTAGAATTTACATTACAAGACAAATATGTACATTATCACAACTCATACTTGTACTGCTATGCATCTATTTTTGTTGCATTGAAAGTACAGTCTGCAGAAAAAGACATAATTATGTTTTTCGAATTATTCTAAATATTTATTTAATAGATTTTGTCGATAAAATAAGATTTTAATTTTGGCTTTATGTTTCTCTCACTAAGTATTTCTTTTAAATTAAGTTGAATTTCATTAGTCAGTGTCGGTACTATTGTAATACCTATTGTATTGCGCTGTATGTTTATTATAAAAAAATTAGAATCGCGGAATAAACAGTTTATTTTCTGCAGCACTTATCAATGATGATTTTGTGCGTTAGGTTGTGGCTGTTAGGAATTTCGTTTTTAAGAAATCGCTCCATTGGAAATGCGTATTTAACTTTTTCGTGAATAGGTATAATTTTGCAATACCTAAATATCTCACTTCTGTCTAACGTTAATTGAGCGCATTTTTTGTTATACAAACACTTAGTAGAATATTGACCAACAGTAAATTCATAATTATTCATTAATCAACAGTAAAATAGAAGATTTCATATAGTTTCATTATAAAAAAATCTTTGCTTTTTCTATGTTTATACTTTTCGGTTTCATCGTAAACTTCTTTCGTCGTAAAATGCTTCCGGGTACTCTTCACTTGAAGATTCCATTTATTGAAAATTTCTTCTAACGGCTTCAATTGCAACACACACTTTTTGGGAAAAAAGGCCGATCTGAAACAGCAATCCCCTGTAATGGAAGCGCACTTGTTCATGTTAATACATATTCATTATTTATGTTTACACCAAAATATATAAGCCATAATAAAATCGTAAGTAAATTCAAATAACTGGCATTCTATGAAAGATTTATCATTTTCTTCGCTACAAAAATGTATTACTTAATTTTACATCAAATTTTCACAGTAACTGTGGACGAAATCGGTATTGGTCTCGCTCTCAACTCAATCCCGCTTCCGGAGCTAACGTCGTCTGGGAAATGAGCGGCAAACAAATAGGAAATTGCTCCGCAGTATAGACAAGGAGTCTTTTTAATTTATTTACTCGTTGAGGTTTGATTTGTTTCGAAGTCGGGGTCATTCCAAGTACTTTGAATTTAATTACAATCTAAGATGTGAAATACTTTGGAATATTTTTCGGCATTTTTCACTTCCCTAAGTAGCATGAATGAAGCAGGCATATATTTATGTATGCTTCAATATATTTAAAAAAAGCATAACTTATTTTAGTCACAATGTCTTCTTTTAAGGCACACTTTTTCCTCATAGCCCTAACTTCTCGACTTTAGCATCTCTATGGCATAATATTAAGTAAATTTGTGTATAAAAAATAAAATAAAAAAATTACAAGCAATTCGAGTCAGCTACTACTCTAACT
>JWHW01018914.1:73829-95807 GCA_000931545.1 Papilio glaucus | reverse complement strand
GCCATTATATTATACCACGTTGTGATATACAATATACCCCTACATCCTCTTACATTATGCCACTTTTTGATATACTAATATATACCCCCACATCCCATTGTATTCCAATACACTACAACACCCTTTAAATTGTAGCAGCTATCCCATAGCACATCATACATCTACTCTACAGCACAGTACAGTATTCTTCCCTACTTCAACACATTTCATTTTCCTTAATATCGGACCCCAAATGTAACTGCGGTTATAATAGTTGTAGAGATCGACAGAAGATCTAAACTACGACCTCGGAGGAGACTGGCGGGAAGTCAGCCTCAGCGGAGTGATGTGGCAGGCCTAATGACTTTCTCATTCCCATCCTTTTCTTCTCTCCTTTTTCTGATCTACGTATAGGCTAACAACGCTTCTGCAACTCATCTGTTTGTTTCCAATGTCTGATGGTGCTCACACACTGCTGTTATTAGAAGTACTAATACATTCAATAAAATATGTCGGGAGTTGTTACATTCTGTTAGGAATTGTTAGATGTTTTGAGTGCTTCGATAAATAAATATAAACGAATAAATAGGCGCTCACGCAATGGGGTAGGCAGACATCATGGATTTACATTTGGCGCGATCTTCTTCTACATCCATACATCGACGCATACATACTCGTCGGTTATGGATACTCCTTATATCGCCCTTTTTTAATAAGTCGGATCGAAGTAGATATAAGTTCTCCTAGGGCGCCCCCTACCAACACTGCCACTTACTTTAGCAATATAAATTTGTTTTGTTATTCTCACTTTATTCATCCTTTCATGCCCGAATGCTTCTACAGCGATCGAAAATGTTAACATTTATTACATTTGCTCTTATTTAATTGGGACCGAAATAGGAAAACAAGAAACTTATTTCTAACATGATTTCTGGCAACTAAAAGTAAATAAGTTATGTAATGTTTTATTTTGTTACGAATTGTTAACTGACAGTTTTATTTATAAATATTTACTAAGAGCCATGTCAATGTCCAAGTAAAGTCCTGAATAAACTACTTACTGAAGACAACTTATCTGAAGAATAATCATTGGCGTTTCACAATCTCCAAATAAGTTTAACTGGTCAATAAAGTGCCAAGTAAATTATTTGGTTATAGTTATCTGACAGATTATATCTTTCTTTGACATTTGCCTAACGTTTCGTTTCAATTAAAAATAATCGATTTCTAATAAATGCTTTTTGCTTTTTCGCAGAATATGCATTTAAGTTGCTTTTGGTAGTGATTACATAAAAAAATCATAATATGCTCTCACATGTTCCGTAACTCGAAACGTCAAAATTTGACTTTGTCATCACGAACTTATAAGCAACAAACTGACATATAAACTTCGGGGCAAACTATTTAACTGAAGTTTTATGTGTCAAATAGTTATTTAGCACATGCCTCAAACTTTGTGAAACAGGCCCTAACATTACTGAACATGAAAACATTTGCTAACATTGTGATCAAATGTTTGTGTAGAAAATGTTTCCTAATATTTGTAAATATAGAAATATATGGGCAGCGAACCACATGAAACGCTTACTCGTTTGACTATTTCTTTCATAAAGATTCTGTATTAAATCTGATTGTGGTTTGTTTGTGAATGTAATGTTATGTTGTCTTGTGATGTCAGGGAGGTGGAGATGGCGCACCAGGTGCTGAGCAAGGACATGGCGGCGCTGGTGGAGGCCATGCGGCTGGCCGTGCAGTACGCTAGCACCACGCTGCAGCACGAGTACACCAAGTGAGACGCCTCTATATTGACCTCTGTCTCCGCGCTTTCAACCTAGTCAACTCATGAAAAATCAAAATATCAAATCCAGTTATATCATCAGGTCGAACACATCTTTTTGGATGCACGGATAAAATCATATCAGTTATGGACACTTGAGCATCAGATGTGTAGAAAACAATAAAAACGTACAAAATACAAACAAAATAACTTCTCCTTTTTTCTCTGAATAAAGGAGTAGTCACTATGGATTATGTCTCTATAAATTCTCTCGGTTACTATTTTTTTTTATTATTTAATACCATCATTAACTTGCTTTCAAAAGTAACATTAATTATATAATTACGCTAATTGATAATTATTTGTTGATTTCCTCCAGGAGCATGCTTGCAGCAGCGCACGTGCTGGCGATGGACGCCAAGAACCTACTGGACGTGGTGGACTGCATTCGCGAGCGGCATCCCGACGTGGATTGGCGCGCGGCTCTGCAGCCGGAGCCAGGCCCCGAGGATCCCGACCCCGGGCCGCATAACATGTCAAACCAAACGCTTACCTCACAACACCAAGCCCACTGCCAAACCTACGCGCCACAAAACCCATCTCTCTCCACCCAATCCTCAGTTCAAGAGGATGAAACCCCTCCACCAAAACCGGACTTCAAAATAAACCAACCCGTAACCACAATACTGACCACCGCCGATCATTCATCTAAAGAACACAACAGTCTTCCTGTCACCTCAAATAGGGTGTCCACACTTATACACAACTACAATCTATACGGCAACGTGAGGGAACCCCAACACATATATGGAAACACCGAAGTAGGCGGCTCCTTTCAACATTCGACGTCCTGTGATGACTCCAAGATCGATTTAGCGCCACTAGAGTCGGTCAAGAGTCGAGTTCAAGCGATATCGGGGAAGATCGAACCGCCTCCTATCTACTCAATGAGCAAAAAGATGGTCCCCATAGAGCAGAACGTCGAAGAATGATAGTACCAACGTTCGATGCGCTTTGTAGTGGCTATTTTTTTATATCTCAAACGAGATTCAAACAGCTTTACTATAACGGGGCTATGAAGAGATTTTATAGACTTAGAACTTTTTGTAACGGGCATTTACGAATTACTTAATTTGTTTATTTTATACCCCTGCCTGCGTAGCTCGCGATCTGACCGACGGAAGTCGAATTCTGGCCGACGTTTACGTAATTTATACCGTTTTTCGGGTTTTGTAAAAAAAAACTATTTATTTTTTGTAGCAGATCAATTGTAAAAGGCTTATCCCATTACATTTGTGTCTAAATAAGGTCGGGTATCGATTTCCGTCTCTGTTGAGTGAATTTTGTTTACCTCTGACCTCATTTATGTGATGGTCTTGAGAGCTTATTCTTTCTGTTGGAAGTCTGTGTACAGCGCCGCTAGCTCTAGTTGCGAAGCTTATAAAAAGACAGTCTAACGATTGCTCAATATAATCTGTAGCGGTTAGACGCCACGTGTTTATTACCGACTCGAAATTATTTATTGTCTGTTGATTGCAGCGTCAACTTTTATATTTATAATCTTTGGATACTTTAAAAACTAAAAAAACGTTTTTTTACATAGAATTTTAATTTAAAATATTCAGTATAAATGATTTTTTTTAAATAAGCAATTCTAATAATTAATTGAAATGATATTTTTATTAATAATCCACACTGTGTCTTTATTTCGTAATTTTTTTGGTATAGTTCTTGATATAAAATATGACGCTGCATTGGCCAGGATGTATGTTATCATGTATCGTGGCATTTGTTATTGGATCATTCGAGTTTAGTCATGATGTCCGCTCTCGTACGTCCTGCCGTAATCATTATCGACCCACTTCCGACTATTCACAAAAAAAAAATATATATAAAAAAATTGACGGACTGTACGTCATCACGGGACTTTGCTCATGCGTTTGTTCATTTATTTACATCTTATATTTTACATACAAATTTTAATATGATAATTTGTCCAAAATATCTGAACGGCAATTATTGCCCTTATATTATTTTTTTTGGTTTAAAGGTCTTGTTACCAGGCCATAAAATCTTTAAAAAAAATATTTTTTTTTGTTTAATTGTGGCTACGTATTTTTTTCACATTGCAAAAATCTGAAATATGTTATATTAAAAGTAATGGAACCTTTATACACAATCTAATCACCTTAAAATAATACGAATTGTAATTAACTGGCAAAACAATGTTACATATTGATATAACGATCAATGTATCCGATTTATAAATTTTCTCTTCAACATTTTGACAATTGTTTCTCATATTACTATTGTAGTTATTATAAAACTTACTTACATTTTTCGTCAGAGCAAAAATGTTTAGAACTTGTCTAAATGGATCTCGCATGCGCCAAGTCCCAGCGGTATATTAGTCGTATATCTATCAACATATCATCGGCATTGTTGCGCTTCTAATAAATCGTATGTCATATTGCATATATGGAGATGTTATTCCACATATCTGTTCGTTGTAATGCAAATGTATTACAGAGAAAAAAATTATCCATTTAATACAACCAATATTTTGTACTCCGCTGACAAAATTTGTAAAATGTGTTTGTTGTGTTGCCAATAATTAATAAATTCAAAAAAAACATAAAAATCTCTTAAGTATTGATTATTTTAATTGATTAATAATTGCACCGAAAATATTTTGTTGATTTTTATACAAATATAGCACTTAAATTAGTTGTGATGCTTACGGTGAATATAATATGATTGAATGTTCTGACAAAACAATCATTTTCTCTATATTGTCTGTAGTTTAAAATAATGGTTTGCGTTACAGATCAATAATCTCTATATTGTCTATGGTTCTTAAGAATAGTTTACGTTAGTATTATTCTGTAATCTATGGTGTATTAATAAAAATGTATGTACATTATTTTCTGTTAGTTAAGGTGCATCTTGTGTCACAACTTGACCCAGCATTTAGTTCCGTACGTTCTAACTCAGTATTTACCTGCTATAGACTTAATTTTTTTCTGTAAAAATGTACAAAACGAAACGGTTATCCATAGTTATTTTAACTCTTATCCAAAGTTTTATTATAAGCTTAGAGATCTCAGATGGATTTTTTGTAGATTCGTAGTGCATTGCATTGGTTAGTTTTGTAATATTATGTCAGAATTTATTTATTGATGAATCTTTCTCGGATTTTATTTGTAAAGTTGTTTTTTTTTCTAATGCGTTAGCTATAAGCAGGATGTCATTCCAAAGTATATAATATTGTAAGTGGAAAGCGTAGTCCATTTATCGTAGTTGTGTGAACTGGCCGAGATTATTTTACCGATAACCGACACTGATTTGGACCGGTTTTTGTTTATGCATTAAATTAAATAAAGGACGAATCATTTACAATGGCTCTTATTTATTTTACCCTTATAAATAATAGACATGTGGCGATATAGTAGCGTGTAGCAAATAAATATGCGGCCACGCCCGTAACCCAGAGGGGTAGGCAGACATTATGGATTTCCATTTGACGCGATCCTTGCAAACCTCTCTCGCTTCTACATTCATACATGCTCGTCGTGTATCAATGACTTCTAAAATTTTACAATAAAATATCGTTCATTTAACGGTAAATAAGTTAGACTTAACATCCGCCACATTGGATTTAACAAGCTCTTTTGAAGCCCGTTAACACTAAGTCAGGGGAAAAAGAAAATGCAATATACACTAGAACTATACTGTCGATTAACATTAGCGAATCTGTTAACTATGATGTTCTTTCTACCTTTGTTGGTCCACTTCCCTTATTATGTTACACCGACAGTTGACGAACATCTTTAGAATCGTCATGATTTGTATAAGGATGCCAATTTTTTATTTTGGAGGTACCCAACTTTAGTCGGAAGGGTTTGCGCTAAAGAATTTCAATGTAGATTATAAGTAGTGAAGAAAAAAAAACATTTTTTGTAAGGCAATTTATTTTATTACAAATACAATCCTAACTTCTTACAATGCTTTCGCACGTTTTTTTACAAATGTTAGTAAAACGGGTGTTACAAAAAAATCAAACAAATTAAAAAAAATCGTTGAGGTAATTATAAAAGCTTCACGCCCGTTGTTGCGAGGAGTAGATAGTTGCAACTTTCACATCCACCAGTCACCAATCTGGTCAGTTAAGTTAGTTTTGGTCGTAACGACAACACGTTCAAACCACATAAGCATATCTAATTACTAGTGTTAGTGACAAACTTGGCTGACTTATACGTTTGTTATCGGGGGTTGATAAAGATTCAATAAGGCGCCTTGCTTTTAAAATAACATGTAGCAGTTGGATTAATAACTCTTGAATATCAATTAAATGGTAAGCATGCGCGGGTTGCGAGGAAGATCACCTCTAGGTACTTTTCTCATTTGTAGGTTTACATGGCGCATGCGTAAGACTTCTCCCGAAAACATACGGTTGCGGGACTTATTAATCAATACGATCGCACCCTAAGATGCCAACAAAAACCTAATATAAAGACATTTAACCATCAGAACCTCGTCATCTTAAAATAAAGAAATCTATCACGTATACAAAATAAAGAAATCTATTACAGAGTAAATACATATTGATTATTATTGTGTAACTTCTTTGAAATGGATGTGATATAAAATTAAAAAAAAGATATGAGAATGTCCTAAAAGTTCATACTAACACATCAATATTAAGTAAAATATTCAGCAGTCAAGGAAGTTGGCAGCCATGAGGAGTTCGAGCGCGATCTCCGGGGCGATGGGGAACTCCGGGATCTCAGTTGACGAGTTGGTGTAGCGCACCTTGTACGTAAAATACATGCACACCTTCTGAAGGACGTGCGACCTGTAACCAGAGACAAAACAATTTAAAAAACAAAAAATGCCACCAAGTCGCCAGCGCCATCTCAGAAGCCATAAAATATCGGATGAATGCAGAAAATCACATAAGATTATCATGGTTGTTAGAGCCTATTTTATTTAGATCATAAATCTATCACAGGAGTCACATTACGCATACATACGGTATTTCTCTAAAATTGACTTCATTAGCCTCGTTCTCAGCAAACTGGCCGGGTCCGCTGAGCATGGCCTTGATAGTTCCTGAGGTGAGTGCGTGTTCCCGCTTCACTATGAACTCGTGTCCATCCGAGGAGACCAGCTTGACGTACATCGCATCCGGGCCCTCGCAGCCGCCGTACACTTTCTCATCACCAACTGGAACAAATGATAATACTAATGAGCATTTTCGTAACCCAGAGGGGTGGGCAGAGGCAGGGCAGGTTACAGTAACACAGTATCTGACATGATCATGGCACACTTATCTCACTTCTTCATTCATACATACTAATCAGTTATGAGCATAATACTGGCATCTGGAAGACATGGTATTATCCCCGCATATTGCTAATGAGTATCTCGTTTGCTGCTATTGTTGTTATTGTTGTCATCTTTGTTTTAAAATAACTAGAAAAATACTTCACAGTTGTGCTCATGAAATTAATTTAAATATAAAAAACCTGGCTTTATTTTTTTAAGATATCTTATACAATAATTAAATTCGGAACTACCTATCGTATTGACAATAATAATTCCATAATTATTAATTTACTACATATTACAATAATTATTTTGTTAGTTATACTTTATTAGTTAAGGATGACGTCACGCGGATGTAAATTTAACAGGATTACAGCACATTATCAACTTGCGGTGGTAATAGTACGCTATCAGAGCATACTTGCTACTTGTACAAAGTTTTTGCGGAACATGTTTAAATTTTTAATTAATTATTAATGGATCAGATTTTATTATTCAGCCTTTATACAAAGACATGTTTTAATAAACTATTAATAAACACTACAATTTTTTTTCCCATAATAGATGTTAAGTATGATCTTATCGCTTAGAAATATTTTTTCCATAGGAAGTACAGAATACAACTTGACGAGAATATACACACTAGAAAGAAAATATAGAGCGAATTGAGGATATACACTGATAAATCCAAGAGGAATGAAGGTACCGGCTCAGTTGTGTTTTCTCGGAAGACCTGAACATCAAAATACACATATATAAAAACATACAACAGACAGCATGCCGGTGCTACTGGCGCTTAACAACAATACATCTCTTCAGGGATCATACAATTGCCACCTGCAACTAAATGAGGGCGGAGCTGTAACCCCCTTACTAACTACTTATTCTTATTTGCCTTTTCTTCTACTAACACTAACAAGCACAGTATCAAAATTATAAATTGTTAAATTGTATAATTATATTTAAAAGTAGTCAACATAAAGAAACTTTTGTGTTCAAGAAATACTGTCGGCAATTGACAGGCAGAGAATACAAGTGGCAGACCTCTTAACTCCATTCTGCCATTTTATGCAGGCTTTTCACAGATAGACACTATGAGATATCTATACATATAATAAAAATGTAACTGATCGCTGTCTGTACATGGAAGATATTTGAGAAAAACTATTATTGGGGGCCTTCGATGCAATAAAACCCAAAACAATAATTATTAGAATTTTTTTTTCTGCGTTTGTTTCCGCTACTCACAGAAACGGCTTACCCGATTTGCGTGCGGTTTTCACTAATGTATTTTGGTAAGCTTCACTTAACATTTAGTGTTAGTTTTATCTCAATCAGTTTATAAATAAAAAAAAGTTCGATAAAAATGCTATAAAATAGAGTACTATTATATACATTATTACTGTTAAGTACGTAATATCATTTTGTTTAAGTAAACATGCAGGGCAGGTGAAACCAAGGGGCACAGCTAGTAATGTAATATATATGTAGTATATATTGCATCTCAAACAAAACAAATCATCGAAATCAGATCATAAATCTCATCATAATTGGTGTACATACATTAAAAAAAATACCAATCAAATTGATAACCTCCTTTTTTAAGTCAGTTAATTATAATACATATAATGAAAAGACAGCTGTAGCCGATGATGTATTTATGTTGACAAAATAGAAAAATAATAAGAAAAAAGTATACACTTACTGGAGCCAGCACCTGCCCCGAGAGAGTGCTGGTCCTCTGCACTGGCTGCTGACCCACCAGTACCTACCGTTGACTCAGACATTCTATCTGAAAATTATCATAATTTGTGTAAAGTGTATAATATTTTATTTTCATTATTTTTGGTAACAAGGCAGTTGTCCTGGAATTAACAAGCAATACTTACAATTGATTAAAACTCACAAAAAATATATGGATAAATTGCCAATTTTAAAATATGGTTGTGTATTATACATTCTTCTGCACTATTGCTGCAATTATATTAGAGCCACATACTGGATAAAATTTGTGCATTAAGAAGCATTTAAATAAGAACAGGTATAAGCAAACACTGTCCACCACTTACATCTTAATCTATAATACTAACATGACAATGAGTGAATGAAATGAGACTAAATTAAATAAAATTTCAAATATGTTCTAACAATATGAAATTGATGGCTTATTTTGATAACAGCTTAATTTTATTTACGGTTCTTGCAATTATATTATGTACCCGACTGTGTGAAAAGAATATTAGCAGCATATGAATATCTTTTCAATTTATGAGCTCAAAAAAGACAAAGAACAATATTGTTAGTCCAAAGATACAGTTCCCGATTTCTCATCAGCTCATCTTCAAGGTATGAATATTTGGCTTTTGAATTCGTTATTTCTACACGTAAACTGGAAGATATTTGATTGTATAAAAGTGGAAAGATTATGTCCAAGTCAAATATATTTTCACTCAGAATACTATCTGATGAAAATTTAAGTTTAATAGGAAGCGTCTTATTTGTTTTCTTTCAATACCTACCAAGATATTTTATAAATATTAATACTAAGACACAAAAGCATGTATATATTAAAGTTAAAGTAAACATTATTTAATTAAGAATAGAAGAAAACCAACCTTAATTTAATATACAAATCGCTAACGCGGGCGAATATGGTATGCGGTTTGAGGGAGAAATGTTTAATTTGTTCCCAATAAAATAATTAACTTTATAATGATTCAGGTTATATTTTATAAGACAGAAACAGAAGCACAGATTAGAACTGCTTCTGACTTCTACTGCCCCATTAGGAATTTGACAACCAGAGACAGAGACAGTATTTTTGTAAAACAAAATAAATAAGTTATTGCAGGATTGGTGTAGATGAAATCTAGAAGCGCACAAATAAGTTTAATATTACCTTAGAACTTACAAAATTAGGACAATATATCAAGGATAACATTTATCAGATGGGATTTTTGACGATTCTATATATCTTATGGGTCTATATGCTTCACTGAAGTTAATAATACTACAAAATCTATTTTAGATTACTTGATTCATCGGGTAACACCAAAAAGAGGGGTCGTCGACAATTCGGCGGATTTTTTTTGACATGGCTTTTTGGCTTCATTTCATTATTTTGACATTTCGATGTCAACCGCTACGTATTTCATTAGAAAAAGGACCTATTCTCTCGTTTTTCAACTGGTCTCCACTTTTTTCACTCGAATACGAGCATAAATACGCGCATGTGTAATCGTCTTTGGTAGTTCCTGAGAATGAGCATTAGAAATTCGGATAGAACCATGTGACACGAATACGAAAAAGGGCTTCCAGACCGTCAATGTGACAGAAATGTTTTCTGCCATCGTGACGAGCCAGCGCCACCACGGAACCTACAATAGCTCGACGTGGGATCATCGAATAGTGATATAGGATAAGCACACAAAAATGAGCGCGAGATGGCTAGTCCGCCACCGAACCCTAGAGAAGACGAGCAGGGCGGCTCAGAATTCTCGGAGGAGACTAGGAGGGACCGCCCGGCCGCCCCGCAGAAGACGTTCATAGCGCCACCCGCGTCGCAGCTGCCCACTAAGCTGCAGTACGTCACGCGACGAGTGTCCGGTCCGAGCAGCATCAAGAATGTGTATCCGACGGTGAAGACGGTGCGACGAGTGCCGACGTTGCCCGGGAAACCGAAGGAAGCCACGACGAGTTTGGCAGGTGGCGACCGGCCGGGTCCTGCGCCTGCGGCGCCCGGCCGGAGCACCCGCCGCGACCGCAACAAACGACATGTCTGTACCACTTGCGAAAAGCGCTTCTCCAGCCCTGGCAAGCTCAGCCAGCATCTTTTATCGCACACTGGTGAGCTCCCTTTCTCTTGTGAACTCTGTGACAAGCGTTTCAATTCAAAATTTAAGCTTGTGCGTCATGGTCTCATTCATAGTGAAGCTCGGGCCTTTGCATGTAACATTTGTGGTAAGACTTTTAATAGAAAAGATCATCTAAGTAATCATGTTCGTATACATAACCCAGTAAAAAAAATGTACACATGTGAGAGACCTGATTGTAGGAAATCCTATACATCTCAGTTGAGCTACCGTAAGCATGCCGCTTTGCATTCGGCCGAGGAAGGTAATCTACAATGCAAAATCTGTGATGAGACTTTTAGCACTCGACAGGAAATTGTCTACCATCTCAAAGTGCACTCTGGTAGCCGCACCGTGAAAAATGAGACTGATAAGAAATTTCCATGTGATTATTGTGACAGAAAGTTTTTCACAGCAAAAGATGTACGTCGACATCTTGTTGTGCACACAGGAAGACGTGATTTCTTGTGTCCATATTGCCCTCAAAAATTTGGACGCAAAGATCACTTGGTCAGACATGTCAAGAATGCTCACCCTGAGAAGTCATGGCGGTCTGCAGCAGTAGGTACATCAAGTGAACCACCTCCAGAAGCCTCGGCCTTTGAAGAGACTTTCTCAGACTTTCCCATAGAAGATTTGGATTTTAAAATCTGGAATCCTCCATCACCAAAAGCAGGAACATCTGAGGGACGAACGAGAGTGCCATCCACAGATATTATTGTGGAAATGCCAACAGATCTTGATATAAAAGTGGAACCTTTGGAAATAAAACAGGAACAACAAACTTCACCTGGTTATGAACCTTTTGGTCCAGAGTATGAAGTGTTTGTTATACCGTCAACATTTCCACCAACGCCGTCCAACTTGCCGTATATACAGCAGCCACTATCAGATCCCGAGCATTTACTTGATCCCGATAGTGTGCAGTCTATCTATCTAGATCCAGGGGAAGGGACTTCGGGGTTGCCAACTGACATACTGTTATTAGAAGAAGGTGAACCGACTTATGGGGCAGAGGAAGGTCGGAGACAGCGGCTACCAGCATTCACTCAAGCATTTCAAACAACTCAGAATCCAAAGCCGCCTCCACCGCCACCGCCGCCACACTAACCTTGCCCGCAATGGGTAAGAGATTCCTGCATTTAGCTTTTGTTGATTGAGAGCTACCTCATTAGGTAAGGTTGGTCTAAGCTGTAATATAGTCCCCATAAAACTAATGAATAATTCAATGGTCTATTTTTATAAACAAACATGGAGGAGTTCTTCAGAATATATTGCCAAATTGTAACTATATTTTGTTTGTCTCGGATATACCAAAATATTTCCGAATTCTACATGAAAATGTGATCTAGTCGTGTATGTACTTTCGGAATTGTAAATTGTTTATTGTTAGTGTACAACTTTGACATGCGGTATAAGTGGGACCAACTCTGTGAGATATTATATGGCGATACAGTAGTTCGTAGTTTTTGATGGGTCACACAGAATTCTGTAAGTTGACAATAATATTAGTGAGCAAAGAATAATGGAGGATAAATATGACTCTTGAAAGTGACACGCTGTATAATATGTTTAGAGAGGCATGTCACTTTCCAACGCGATATAATAATACAACGAAGAGCATATTCCTTCTTGTGTGGGTACTATATCATCAGATCTGTTATAAAATTTAGAATAAAAATCAGGATAACAAAAGCAATTATAGGATAGGATACATATTCTATGAATTTTAGAATAGTTTTGTAATCCTCAATCCTTTTGCATCCTTCAGCTAGCAACAAAATGCAATAAATTACCTTTATACCTCAGAAGCATACCGCTTCCTTAGCATATAAGACAATAGAATTGGGTTAGTGTGTGATAAGGAAACTTAATGAAGTCTGAGTTTACATCTTCATATATACAGTATGTGCCAACATTCAATATTATTAAACATTAAAACTTGCTAAAAAATTATATACACGAAATTAATAACATTAGCTGATATGAAGAATGCATCGAAAATGACTTTCAAAATCTAAACTTGACTGTATTTTGTCAGTCAACTGTAATTATGGGTAACTATATAAATAATTTAATTATTTCAAATGAGACAAAGGAGCCTGGCTAATCTTTTTTGTTTGCCTTTCATTTTTCAATTTTGTATGAAAAACTTAATATTAGACATTCTGTATTTAATTTACAAGATTGCCTAACCAAGCTTTACTTTTTTTTAAAAGATTCACTTAATTTTTTTTATAACCTATTGTAAAAATGTTATTTTCATGGTTTTCTTTAGAAGGTCAATAGATTAATGTTGACATTTTTGAAAATTAATTTATTATATGTTGCCGATTGCAATCAATAAAATTAATGCATTTTAATCAATAATTTCACTGCTGATATACGCATTTTTTTTTGATATATAGAATGTTTATTATGTAAAAATTATGTTTAAATCATGTTTTCTTGCGTAAGTATTTTAATAGAATGTTTGGCGTCTAGTATTGGAAAGGAAAAGTTATACTTCACAGTGGAGATCCAATTTGTACACGCTTTATATTATAGATTATGTAAATAATTCTAATCTTTTAGGTTAATAGGTGTAAAAAATTTAAACTACCTCAATTGCAACTTACTGTTACGTCTAGAAATTTAAATAAATTAGGTTAGTGAGAGAAAAGTTAGAATTTTTGTTTCTTTTCGAGAAAAATGCAACTGAATGCTATTCTAATTCTTTTTTGTGTTAATAACAGTTAATGTTAGTGTGTGCTGAAATATCAAAATGTATAATTATGTATGATTAAGTTTTTTTTTCATAATTTCGCTTTTTTATAAACCTACATGAAATGACACACGGAAATAAAAATAAACTCGAAATCATCTTTCATTGTGAACATTTGTGATTTGATGTCATTCGTAAAAAAATTTGAAAAATTTTGCAAAAATAAATCTTCCCATGTATAGTAAATTTTATTTTAAGTGATTCTATTTAGTTGCGCAAATCTAATTTGTCTAGAACTCTCATGCTACAAATTCTATTTTTTGTCGCATCAGTACTTTTTTTTATTTAATTCAGTTAATGACTAGTCATACAAAAGCAGCACAGATGAGCTGAAGATTAATAATTTTGTAAAACTCCAAACAGATATTATTAAATGTGAAATATGATAATAATCAGTACAAAGCGTAACATAGCATTATACATTCTTAAGTCTAGTATTCGTACAGAAATATACAACGATGTATGCAATATATTATTGTATTGTAGATTTTAGATGTTTATATACATACATTATTGGTTAACATGTCAAAGACTATGACCGTAATAATATTCCTGTCTCTTCTTTCTATAGATTTTCTAATTGTATTTATTTATTTAACTGTAGTCAACTGACGATAAAAATGTGTATCTATATTGTCTTGCAACACAAAGTGTTCATTTTTTCCTTTTTATTGGGAATATTTTATTGCATAATTGTAATTGTTAAATTTTTGTATCCCAGTTTTATAATGAGTGTGACTCATTATTTTTTTTATTATTTTTTTAATCTAAAACATGTTGTGTAATGCCAAATAATTACATAATTATATTTTGACTTTAAATTCTTTAAGCTTTCGAATATTTTTTTATTTATGTAAACTATGGTAAGTTCAGTAAATACAACAAAGGTGCTATGAGTTGGAAACTTGTATACATTTATTTGTACATTTTCAATGATAATTTAATAAGTTTAGATATAAACATATCAAATGATTTTAGCATATCAGGAATATTTTTCAGTAATTTTTGTCTATTTATCAAACATATTCTTTTATCTGGATGAAGGAATCCATTTCTAACTCGTAGCAAGCCATGATACTGATCAAATAGGTATACGTAATTTTTGGTACATAACATAGGGGCCTTATTAAATTAAAAAAAAATGTAGATCATTGTTAAAAACATAACAAAAACAAAAAAATATTTTAGAGTTCGTAAGATGTTTTAATAGAAAAGATCTATTTTTGTTACGCTTTTTCGAGTAATCATTTTTATATTAAATGTTGAAATAAACGTACACGTTTGTGTGAAAAGTTTTGACTGGTATGTTAGAATTGAAAAAATATTGGGGAAATTCTGTGGTTTTATTACATATATTTCAACACATATATATGATGATTTTTATGTGTTAATTTTTAGTTTACAAACATTACTTGCACCTCACAGCTGCAGTTCAATTATTTAATGCCTGATTAATCGCTTCGATCTGCATTGTTTTTTATAATAGTGTGGTTTTTTCGAAAAAGTTGTTTAGTATTCGAATAAATACCCAAAATAAGTAAAAGTTGTAAAGTATATATTGTATTTGATAGCATTTAAACAGCATATCATATTTATAATGGCTTCAATCTATTTTTTGCATTGTTTTTAAATTTTCTAATTTCCATCTACCTGTTTTCAATTCTAACTTACACAGCCGTGAAGAATATAAATAATATTTTGATACATTGTATTTAGCAACTAACAATTTTGAACCGAATATACCCTCGCAGGATAGCATATTGAATAAACATTGTACCTGGTTTATAATAACATGTTGTAATTACTGTCTTCAATATAATAAATATTTTGGACATTAAATGCTTTTATTTTATTATATACTTACTGTGTGTGTTTTTAGTTTCTTAATCAGATGCATAATTACAATTAGTATAGTAAGAACTGAATGGATTAGTATCTAGAGTACCTACAGTTATCTTTTATCGACGCCAGTCGGACGAGATTTTTGCTATACAAGTTGCCACCACTCCAATAAGGTGGGTCAATTATTAAATATTCGATTTGTTTATATGGTTATAAATTATCCTCGCTGCATTGCTCCAAATGATGTTAATTTAACCTTTACTTTGCACTCACACACTAATGTTTGTCTCTTGTGTATATGTGCAGCAGTGAAATCCACTATGACTTTCTTTACACATACTTTACAATAAGAATTCACTGTTCGATTGTCAGTCAGTCATTCTTTTGCACAAGTCTGTGCTTTATATTTCTATATAGGGATGAACCCTGTAAATATACGGTTGCTTTGCTTTTGTTAAAGGCAGCAACCCAAAATAATTTTTATTATTGAAAGGTAATTAAAACAAATGTATGCAGCCAATATTGATGAAATATATTTTTATTGCTGTTCAATTCATTAACAAATAACACATAGACTTAGAAACCGGAAATAACAAAAATAAATATGTACCTAATCCACGGTAAAACAGAGAAAACGAAAGTAATGCAGACGATATAAAGATATTGTAACTATAAAACAAGAAATTTCTATACACAGGTCAACTTTACTATAAAATTTTACATATACATAGATTTACATTTAATATTGTAAATATAGTTTCCGATGACAATATACAAATACGAGCCACCCAACTCCAATATCTAAAATTCAACTAGATCTGAATTCGTACTAAAAAAAAAACAAAATTGTACTAAATTTCTAACACCGCCAGGCGTTGGGGGGGAGAGGATGCCTCGGTTTTTAGTATACTTTCAGGAAAATATCGTAACAAACAGGGCGCCGGATGGCCCAGATAAATGCACAAGTTAAAGGATGATCACTCAAACTAATAATGTTATATTTTTATCCAATATCGATATTGGTGTATCACAAATAATATGACAATATCGATATTTGCTTGGCAAACCTTCGAGCAAAAACATCAAAACCTGATGAATGCAAATTAACAAAATGCATTTTTTTACTTAATATAAAACATTGATATATTGAAATAATTAATTATATTTATTAATGCTTTTATAAAGATTTTACAATTTTTGTTTACATACATTATTCTATATGTTTGATGCTATCGGTGGTATAATTATTGATATAATTTAAACATCGTTGTTACGATTATTCACAATAAAGCCACACAACATCGATACACCGATTTCGATAATACAATATTTTATAAACATCGACATTTCTAAAGTAATCACAACAACGATGTTATAATATTTTAAATATTTCAATATCGATATCGATAATGATGTTTGATATATCGAAATATTGATTTGTCACTTAATAAATTTAGCTATTTTAGTTTAAATGGTTTTGAGTAATTATTTATTTTCTATTTTCATTTTTTATTTTAATATTGATTTTTTTGGTCATCATCCCTAACAAGTTTTCACCAGTCACCAAAGTAAGGGAATGTTCATACGCCGTCACCTTGAGCCGCCGGCCAACGTCGTAAACTGTGCACGAATTGAAAAGGTAAGAGGAATCATTTCACTGTCCGTCGTTTCGTCTTTCTCACTTTGCCAGTCTTCGTTGGCCTGTTCTTGAGGGATATGCTATCTAGATTCGGCAGTTCAACGTCCGTCGGTTTGTCTGTTAGTTTTTTAGCATACACTGGGTTGTCGTTGGCGTCATGATCGGAGCTGTCTACACCGTTCTCCATTCGTATCGTGTTCCCGTACGGCTGTGTGTCCATGTCTTCGTCAGAATCGTCACAGTTGCCGTTGGGCTCGTGACGTTTTGCGTAGCTTCTATATCTGACGTCTTCATCTGACTCCGCTGTGGATCTCACTCTGTGTCTTCGGTTGATGTTCTGCAAGGATTGATTCTTTTGTAGTTCACCATGCACAGAGTCTCTTATGTTCATTTCTGATGTGGATTTAGTGCAGTATTCCTCTCGGTCCGATTCCGAGTATTTTCTCGATAGACGTCTCGTGAACGTCTGGTCTCTTTCTCTTTGGTCTCTCTGGTCTCTGGTATCGTTGTACTGGGGCTGAGCTGGGTGGACAGGAGGAGACCGTAGCCTAACCTCGGGACCGCCGCCGTATATACCGGTGAAGAATCTCCACAGCTCTTCGCTGAGTTGTGCGTGATCCGATCCCGGCTTCAATGAATATGTTGTTATACCGTCGATTTCCTGCAATAAGATAATGATAATGGTTCATGAATCTTTTATTTAGATATATTTATTTTAGACTCAAGAATTCATAATAAACTAGTTATTACACAATTGGGACTTTGTTTTTAATTTCAACGGCAAGAGGAACTGTCCGTCAGATATCAAGTAACCACTACCCATAGACATCTGCAACAAGCTAATAAGTTGCAGATGTGTTGCCAGCCTTCAATAGAGGGAATAAACAAAAAAAAATCCTTTTCATATCCATCCCCTCCCCCCACAAATCCTCTCCCTCCCTTTCGAACTAATTCTTATTAGAACAGTATAGGAAGAGGCACTGTACTAGAATTAGGCCTCCGGCACCTCACTCATCAGACAAAGCCCAAAAGCATATGTACTTCTATTTATCGCCTGTCTTCTGTGAGGTCGTGGTATGTCATATGTTTGTGTGTTACCTGTGTGAGTACGATGTTGGTGTTGTCGACGGGAGGCGGCGGGGGCGGCAGCGGCGCGCGGCTGCGCACGAAGCCCTGCCATAGTCTAAACCACTGCATACTGATAGCGTAGATCGAACGAGGGTGCTCTTGTTCCTGCAATTTTATCTGTTATTTTTGTACACCATACTCTTAAATCAATGGTAGCAGTGGAGAATCAGTAACTTGTATAAGTGATTTGACGAGATGGATAGAAAAAGGAAATGTCATTTTTTCTATCTATCCCTCTCATTTTTTCTCTCTCCTCTGTCCTACCTGAGGTAAGGTAACTCAGGAGCTTGTTGCAGATAGCCTAGTCGTAGTGTTCACTTAATACTGATTGAACCACTTGCTCGTTTTCCAGCTACTTTTATTTAAAAAAGTTTATGTTTTATAAAAAACTGTTTTCGTTATTAATTATTTAGTATATTATATATTAATATATTTTCCATGCGTGCATTAAATGATATTTATATAGTTAACGTTTGTTATAAGTTTTACTTATACGTATGGGGTGAGAGGCTAGAATTCACAAAAATAAAATAGTGACCTGAAATAGCGCGTGCAGATCCGCAAAGGCAGCGAGTTCGCGCGCGCGTCGAGCCCGCAGCCGTTGCTGAGCGCGCGCGCACACACCGCACTCGTGCGCGTGCGACACCGCCGGTCCGCCGCCGAACCTGCACACAGTTCTCAAGTTCTTAAACACATTTGTTTTCTTTTTGGCCACCATACAACATAACATAGACTGACACCCGATTTCTGAAAGGTTTGTTAATTTTCATTCAGTTAACGCTCCTGTCATGTCTAAACAATTTCAGTTTATAAAACTAAATTAAAAAAGTTTATGCTACTAGTAACTCAATTGACATTATATCGGGCTTTTCACAGCTAGCTAACTTTTCCGTTGATCAGCCTTTTAGAAACTTTAGGAGACTTTCAAACTTTTAGAAATTTGCTGACCGTACCACAACTCTGTCATTGGGCGAAGTTGTATCTGCTGATTGTACCGTCAAAGTGTTTTACGTACTGCGTGTGAAGGAACTGCCAGAGCGGCTGCGGCAGCACAGCGGCGAGGGCCGGCAGCTGAGCCGCGCGCTCGGGCCGCACTCCGCCGTGCACGCACACGAAGTCCCCGTTGTCTATGGGCCCCGGCTCCGCCCATGTGTTGAACCTGCACATTTTAATATCAACTTTTATATATATTATTGTATACACATAGTGGCCACAACATTGATAGAGATCCGATACTTGAATGGAGCAGCACGACGACCCACTTAGGGGGTTTTAGACAGCAAAATCCCAAATAATTCTTTCCCCTGTACAGTATATAGATGTAAAATATATTTGTGATCCCTGCACTTCTTTGCATCGCGTTCAAATCGTCCGATTATTGAAAGTTGAAAGGGGGGTTTATTTACATACTAATAAGTGTCCAACATATTAGTATGTAAATAATGTCACACTACATCAGACCTGCTTGTACGTTTACCTCCCTCTATCGTAGACAACTAGAATCACTTAACAGCACGTAGTTAATTATCAACAGTGAACATACGTGCATTTCGTAATATATATTTTTACCCGTCTCTACCTGTCAATATCGCATATCTGTAAAAGGAAGGATAGCGCCTTGTACATACTTTATTTCTGGTTTTATAAATACTGTAAGGGGTTATTACTTGTTGAGCCACTGCTTGGAGATGTAAAACTTGATGTCGTTTGGTTCCACATTCGTCGCTTCCAAAATTTCCGCCGCCTTTTGTCGCAGTACTGTCATCTGCGGATTTACTTTCCTGTAAGTGAAAAAATCTCTAATAATTACATATACTACACGTGTACAATAACATGAGACGCACTCACAGTAGGTGACTATTTAAATGAATAACAACTATTTTGTTAATGTTATTTTTAATTGAATTTTTAATATAATGTATGTTATTAATAAATAAAAACATACACGTATATTATCACCGCTTGCGCGATAACTGGACAAGAGGAATGGAAACGTGTGAATGCGAAAACTGCCATGTCATTGACTGACTGGTTTAGTTTTGTATTGTAGTTTGTAGTTGGTATAATACCTGTAAAACAGTACGTATGCTTCACAGGATGCTAGATGCTGTACGGGTACTGGCATGACGGCGGCGTCATCGAACGCGTGCCAGCCGGCGGCGGTGCGCGCCACGCACGTGTAGTGCCCGCCGCCCGCTGTGCCCGCGTGGCAGATCACCGCGCATAGTGCGTACCGGGTAATACGAGACGTGCACTCTGTTGGTAAGGCAGGACAAATTAACACTAACGATAGTAAAATATTTGAACATTGAAGAAATGCTTCTACATTCATACGTCCATAAATATGTATGACGTACAGACAGCTGCACTTAGCAGAATTAGCAGGCACAACGTCAGCTGCTAACACAATCCGTGTCATCATCTCCCTGTCCTTTTCCTTTAAGTGGGGTCTTTACTTTGTGGGGTCGGCATGATATGTGTTCGACTTCCACGTCAATCTATCATTCGTCATTTCAGTCGTCACTCCCTTCTTTATTTTGACACCTTTCACGCAATCCTTTCCGACTTACTAGGCTTACCCCTACCGACATATTCCCCAACATTCATGTCTAAAACTTTTACTTTAACATGCCATTCTTCCCTCCACATAACACCATACCATACCATGATATTCGTTCTTAACTTTTCCACAATATACTCCTTTCGTACCTACGTCATCCGTTCGTGTTACTGCGCACATCTATCTCAACATTTGTATTTCTGTCGCATGCACTCCCTTTTCATCCGTTGTCATAAGTTTGACAGGCTGCCGTTATGAAATCATTACGACAGCATCAAAATAGCATAATTGAGACCTTGCTCAAAGCCTGGAGTACACTGAATGAGGATTCCAGGTCCAGGAATGGATGCCTGTTAGCTGATATAATATGTAGTACCTTTATGAGTGTACGGCGCCATATTCAAGTCGTGTATGGGGAAGGAGACTCTGGCAGCCACCTTGGCACTGAACATGAGCTCGTGCCGGAACCTCTTCAAGTGCACGCAGAGCACTTCTGGCAGCCGCACCACGCCTGACATCTTGACGCCATTCCGGAGTTTGTTACAACGGGAACAGCTGTAAGGTAACCATATAATATAGTTGACATGTTACCTATACATTTTTTTTATAAGATAAGAGGCAAATGAACAACAGGTCCCCTAATGTTAAGTGATCACCTTCGTCTATTAAATCCACAACATAAATGTGCGCAGCCGGCGTTAAAGCAAAGAGTATGTTCTTAACATGCTAGCATCCATATATAATCACAAAGAATTTTTTATTTTTTTAATTTATCTATTGCTGTTGCACGCATTCGTTTCTTAGTTTCCTTGCTGGGAATCTTTGTAACTTGATTTGGCGTATAACTTCTAATTATTAGTAAAAATCAAAAAGTTATTGTTATTGTTACTGTCGTAGCATACATTACCGTGGCAACCTATATTAGATTTTTTCGTGATATTAGGTAACCTACGTCCTTTTCTGTATCTCTGACAATATGTGTGTAAAATTACATGTCGGTCACTATCGCATTTATAATATTAGCATTCGCATTTGTAGTAGATAGGATGATTAATATTAGCAAATTGTGTAATATAATAGGAGTGGTTAAAAGAATATTAGTAGATAGAT
>JWHW01018914.1:30339-46997 GCA_000931545.1 Papilio glaucus | reverse complement strand
CCGCCGTGCTGCCGTATGCTTCGCCGGCGCACCTCATTAAGAAGCGCTCCGCTGGGCTCCTGGCCGCGCCCGCCTCCTACATCGGCCCCGCGCCCCTCGCCTCCGCCTACGTCGCCCCTGCGCCTCTGACAGCTTACTCCTCCGCCATTTTACCTAGCGCTCCCTATTACCCTGCGTACTCTGCTGGATTCCCTTTCATCAAGAAGTAATTTGAACAAAAGTTTTCTTCAAAAATCTGCGTCTCCAGACAGGTTTTATACTATCTATGCAATGCTACATTTTGAAAACTGGTAATAACCCTTTTTACATCTTACCATTTTTAACTTCAATCAAGTGCCATAGCAAGTTAGTGTCAAATAAATGCTTATGTAAGTTAAAAATTTGTGTTTTCTACTTTAATTAACCATCCACTAAATAAATGTTAATATCTCTTGTTATAAAAACTGTACTGTTACATGTAAATTTTGTAACTGGACTGGTTTGGTATCCAACTACACTCTGAAAATCTGTTTGTCTCATTTTACCCTGCGTACCACAGGATTCCCTTTCATCAAAAAATAAGCACTAAGTACTTGTTAAAGTTACAGTACCATTTATTTTTTTTAATGTAAGAAGGTAGCAAACGAACAAGCGTATTACCTGATGTTAAGTGAGCGCTAACCATAGACATGCAACTTGTCCACAAGCGCAGAGTACTTCTACTACACGCCTGTTTTCTGTGAGGTCGTGGTATTCCACCGGTCGAGCCGGCCCATTCGTGCAACAGATGTTTTGCGGGCTCTACCACTGTAAAATTACTAATAAATTTAAATACTACACGCATTGGTTTGCCTTGAAATTCTGTCTAAGCCATAAAATCAAATTACATCTTAAATATTCCTTTTATTTGCTTTATCAAAACATTATTATTGAAAGTCTAGTATGTAATATGTACGTTCTTCATTATGTTACATTTCTACCTTGTAGAGTTAAATTCAGAACCTTCCTGATTCTGCTAATACAATCGTGTCGTTTCTAACCAATCGTGTTATATAGACTTTTGACTGCAGTGCGCAGACACTAAACCAAAAATTGCATCATTAACATAGTAGAATTGAAACGCAGGGATTCTTTGTATTAAATCGTAACAGGCGAGTTATTTCACAAATATGTAATTACACACTAGAGATATGCTCACGATCGAAACTTACAGTTTAGTTGTTTATGGGACATAATAATCTGATATTGTTACAATCTGATTCTGATAATACGGAAAATACGGCTGGGGTACATTTTTCATCTATCTTCATAAAACAGTTGTTTTCTTTCAAAAGTGTTATACTTCGTCCCTTAAATCGACATTGTTCGAAATTTAACTTTTGTAATTTTTATAACATTTACGCTCTTTACACTTTTTTGCAGTGAAACCGTCTTAAATCCGTTTAGAAGTGATTGAGTTTTATGCACTTAGACCCTTGTTCTATAATGTCGTGCAGGTGGTGATCTTTTCGGAGTCAATCGAGAACAAAGAAAACTATAATCGCTTCCCGAGAAATTATGCGACTAAATTACCACCTTCGTCGAATGTCGTAGCATCAAAGTTGTAGTCGACGATGCATGCTCGGACTCTAAACCCATTAACGTTGGTGTCCCACACTGCTGTGTACTGTCTCCCAACTTCTTTCTTTTGCATATCAATGATATGTTGCAAATTAGTAACATTCATCGGTATGCAGACGATAGCACCGGCCTCATATGGGATATTGCTTGCATCTTTTGGCTGATGTTCCCAAACACCAGCTTCTTTCACCATTTCGACCCGAATCATCAACGACCGAACTCAGTAGGATCAGCTTGACCCACTGACATTGCGAATGGACGTCAGTTCCCTTGAGGTTTTTTTCCCGCCGAATTGTTCCGTCATCGCACAACACCACAGTGCTCCATATTCCCTCCACACCACCTTGATAGTCCAGTACCGCGCGGTTTTCGCGTAACTTTCTACCTGGTGGACTTGTGGATCGATCTACCTCTAAGAAAAGAGAGTACTCCTTCCTGAACGGCCGGCAGTGCATCTAATGTTCATCTGGTGTTATGGATATTCATGAGCGGCGGTTTTCACTTAACTTTAGGCGACCCGTTGCTCGTTTGCCCCTTCTCCTATAAAAAATAATTTTTTTTACCAGAGATTGGAAAGGCAAGGCAAACAGTAATTTCAAGCATGTTATATTTTTTTACTTTAAAAAAAGTCATTGGTTGGTACACATTGTGCGACTTTCGACAAACAGATTTTCAGACTTGAGATGGATACCAAACCAGTACAGTTACAAAATCTACATGTTACAGGTACAGTTTTTTTTTGTTTATAGTGTTTTTTTATTTATTTAGTGGGTGGTTAAATAAAGTATAAAACACAAATTTTTAACTATACATAAGCATTTATTTGACACAAACTTGCTATGGCACTTGATTGAAGTTAAAAATGGTAAGATGTAAAAAGGGTTATTACCAGTTTTCAAAATGTAGCATTACATAGATAGCATAAAACCTGTCGGGAGACGCAGATTTTTGAAGGAAACTTTTGTTTAAATTACTTCTTGATGAAAGGGAATCCAGCAGAGTACGCAGGGTAATAGGGAGCGCTAGGTAAAATGGCGGAGGAGTAAGCTGTCAGAGGCGCAGAGGCGACGTAGGTGGAGGCGAGGGGCGCGGGGCCGATGTAGGAGGCGGGCGCGGCCAGGAGCCCAGCGGAGCGCTTCTTGATGAGGTGCGCCGGCGAAGCATACGGCAGCACGGCGGGTGAGTAGGTCGCTGCGAAGCCGGCGGGCGCGACCAGTGTGGAGGCGTATGGGGTCGCTAGAGCAGCGCCCGTGACGTATGCGGAGGGCGCGATGTAGCCGTTGTAGAACTGCGCCTCTCGCTTCTTGATGTAGTGAGGGTAGGGCAGAGCGGAGTACACGCTTGACACGGGCGCGGGGTAGATAGCGCTGGAGTGTTGCACGTAGGTAGTGGTCGCGGGCGCCGGGATGGTCGCCGCGTACGTGGTGGGCGCGAGGAACACGCCCGGCTCGGCCACCGCGGCGCACAGAAGAGCGGACAATACCACGAGTTTGAACATTGTTGAAGCGACTGATGTCCGTCCATATTCCGGAGCTTATTTATATCAATGTTGGTTAGTACGGAACTTGATATTTATGTCAATCAAGGCCGTACGTGCAACGAACTATGTTCGAGAACTTCAAAGTGGCGTTCAAAAATTATTTATGTTATATTATTATTCTCATTCATCCATCTAGTTCATTTTATATTGGCTGTCTAAGTATTTACATTAATGTATTAGTTTTTAACAGGAGAAATCCATGGCAAGTCATTAAGCCATGGTAAGTTATCATAACACAAGTTAGTAAAGAAGTATTAAAAAGTAAGAAACTTGTGATAAAAGGTTCTCAGTTATTCTTGTATAATTTGCGACTAGTCTATTTAGTGTTGGTACCGCAAGTAGCTTGAATTCACAGTTTATTGGGTGTAAAGGTGGCCGACAGCAAATTGCATTTCGTTTAATTTTCTAAAGTAAATTACTTACTAAAGTAAGCTTGATAGCTTCAGATAAAAATAGTATGTTAATGTGTCGAATTGCTAATTTAGCGCATTTTATAAAAAATATATTGTTAAAATTACTGTCATTTTATTATATTTTTGAAGTGTCTTTTACATTTCTCTCTTCTCATTCACCTTAAAACATTTTACAAATGAAATGTTAGCAAATGTATTGTGTGTGAAAAGCTCAAAAACCAAAATTATAATCCGGTTAGGATTTATATTCTGGAACCACAACTACTCTGTCGATAAAATACATATATTATTGCGTTACATATATGTATGTTATTATGTATATCATCTGATATCGTCTTCTGGCTGCGCTACCCTTTCACTTAACGATACATTTTTTGTCTCTTTTTCCTCGTTTACCCTTTCTTCATGGCCAAACTTTTTTTTTTAAAACGTGTCCTTACGATTAAATAGAAGTAGAAAAAAATATTTTATGCTAAATTGATGTTTCAGCGGTCGCACGCAATCGTTTCTTATCTTCCTCGCTGTAAATTTTTGTGTCTTAATTTGGTACAGCAATGCCCCGCGATTTTACCCGCCCTGCACTTAATCGAAATTATACTATCTACTTATTACTAACCTAACCTCATCATCATCTCCCTGCCCTTTTCCCGCGTATTTGGGGTCGACACAAAATTGTTTAATCTGTGACTGTAGTCCATACTATACAGGTTCCGGCTACAGTTTTTACGGTCGGCCGCTCTGCCTAATGCCAACCTTCCTCGGGAATAATAAGCTGCTAACCTAACCTAACAAAACCCATTACGTAAGAATACAAACATAATTTATAAAATCATCTATATACGTGTAAATACTGCGTTACCACTACTAGGGAGCGCCGTGCGTGTCTAGCTGATGCTTGAAAATTACACTTTATATAAACTTTCAATCATCACCGTTTTAATGATCATAATATATAATTAACTAAAATTTCAACCTATTCAACGGATCAGCTATTTTATAGCATTTTTATCGAACAAACGTATGATATGGTTCTTTAAATTGATATACCTTTTTTATTTATAAACCGATTGAGATAAAACACACTAAACGTTAAGTGAAGTTTACCACAATAGATTAGTGAAAACTGCACCGAATTCGGTTAAGCCGTTTTTCAGATTATCGCGCACAAACGAACAGACAAAACATTTTTATTATATGTATAGATGTAAAACTTAGAATTATAGGTAAATTTCAAAATTTTGTTATTAGTTGCCATGATAATGGTATGAAAATAAAATGTCAAAAATATGTTATTGTCGTGTCATACCGGGCAACATATGGCCGTGGCCCAATATAAGACCCAATATAGGTTTATTGGGTCTATACTACTGTTATTTTCTGTATCCCTGACAATGCGTGTGCAAAAGTTCATGATCATCAGTTGAGTCGTTAAAGAGTAAAAGTGTAACAAACAAACAAATTTACACGCTCGCATTTGTTACATTTTGGTTAGGATTTATATTTAAAAGTTTTATATGACTGACAATAACGTGGTTCCGCTATTAAAGGTTTCTAATCATGAACCGTTTTTATATTCAAATTCATTCTATCTAACACACTAAATAATTTTATTTAAATAATTTCATTCTATCTAAGGTAAAGCTAGCTGCTAAGAAACTTGGTATTGTTGCAAAAGTACAGCGATACTTCACACTTCTTTTAACCTTATGTAAAACATGTGTCCGGTCGTATATGGAGTTTTGCAGCGAATATTCGGACAGGCGCAGCCAGTCACCAACTCACGACTTTATGTAAAATTGTGCAATGAAATGTGACTTAGAACCGCATTTCAAGGAAAGAGTGTACTCCTTTCTGACTGGCAGCACATTTGAAGTTCCTCTGGTGTTATGGTTCTTCATGAGCGGAGGTAATCTCTTTAGACACCTAATAAGAAGGCGTTGCTCTACCTGCGGCGCCCCTTTATAACGCCGACACTGCTTTGCATAAATCTGTGTTCATAGGCCATATAATAGAAACCAATAGCTAAATTAAGAGCCACTAGTGTAATGACATTTGTGGTTATACATTTCTTCTATCGGTATTTTCTAAGGTAGGTAATCATCATTACCCGATGAATTGCGAAACCCAGAAGCATGTTTTTCGTAGAACGGCTGTTGGAGCCAAACGATCCTAGAATCGAGAGAAGGAAACGGCCACGTAAAGGAAAACGCCGCGTGTGTATTCCTCGAACAAAACCACCAACCAACCAACGAGCTTTCTCTGAATTCTGCTTACACACTTCTTCACAGTGGTTCTCAATGATATCGCAATTGATTGATTAGATATTTAACTAATCAATTTTATCATTATGATTTGTCAGTGGTGTGCCGTTATACCATCATTTCAATACCACAATTGAAGGTCAAGATTGTGAGAAGATATCTTTTGTCCGATGGATTTTACCAAATAATGGAGTGCTTTAGCTTTAGACCTATAAAATTCATTTCCTGCTACTGAGATCCGCTAACTAATTTAATGTATGCGTTGATATTTTGATCGAGTCAAACAAACATTACACACACTGTCACACTATATAACCTGTACTTTGAATATTAGCATCGGACTACTGTCCTAATATACCATGGCGCGTTTCGAGTTTTTTAAAACATATGAAAGCTCTCTTATCCCTCTACCGATTTTTGATTTCTCTCGTACTTGTTTGAACTTCATATATAACATTTTTATACTTTAGTTACGCAAACGCTATGGTTGCTGCTGAACTTGCCATTGTTAAATTTCACTATGTACATTATCAGTTTATATGTGACATTTAGATGTGCTCCCTGAACTGCTTTAGTTTTGAGTTTATTCTAAACAAACAAATAATCGAATCTTTTATCTTTATAATATAAATATATATAAAATATGGTTTCAATTAAAGAAGGAGGTAAAATAGCAAGACTTTAAATCTAATAAAGTGTCCAACGCTATCCGTAGACACCAACTATATTACTTGCAGTTCCCAGCCTATACGTTAAACTGAGGTAAATAATAAAAAAACAGGCAGTAATAACCGTGAGTTTCCACTGGCGTAAAATGGTGCATCGACACAAGCTTTCTCTTATGTGAATGTTTTCGGCATTGTAAACCCATGGTAAGGACTGCCGTGCTGACAGAACTGAAAATTCTAAACGGGTAGGAAGGCACTACAAAAGTTCAAAAGTAAATAAATAATCAACAAAAATAAACCTTGTATCTTAACAATAAAATTAAATAGACTTAAAATATATAATAAGATAATTAAAAAAAAAATCGAACGGAGTTGTGTGTCAAAACTAGTCTATACGTCATGAAGTATGTAGTTTTTTATTTAGACAACCTTTAAATCTATAATAAGAATAAACGATCGATCAAATCAATACATAAAGACAAACGGAGTGTAATTTTAAAAGTGGTAGTTAGTCACGTGACAAACAAGTGAACTTTAAGTTTTTTTATCTGTTATCTAGACACGCTGATGGCCGATTCATTGCACATTTTGATATCGTTTAAAACTAAATGTTAAATGATCGCATAATTTAGTTTTACTCTTTATAATTGTACGTAGTATATATTTATAATTGAAGTAGAATTGCATACCCAGAATACATCTAAATAAAAATAAAGAATTAAAAAAATGTATTATTTGTTAATATACGGTTTATAATTTTTTTTATTAGGATGGAGGTATCCTTTTAATTATAATAATACCTGTTTTAGGAAAATGGTTTATGAATCATATGATTGTTGTCTCGAATTCGTCATTCAATTATTTTTCTTAGACCATCTCGTAGGTCAAGAGCTGGCGTTAATCTGATCTTCTTCATCATATAAAACCTGACAGTTTATTGGTTAGAGATAAAAACGATCCCCGAGTATAAAGTTTGCGATAGATTACGAGAGCTTTGAAATATATCAGGCAGAAAAAGTGTATATGTATGTACATAGCTCTGTTTATATATATTTTATTTGGAATATATAAAAACTGAGCTATATAAGAAATCACGCTGTGCATTCTCAGATACCTTTAACGAAAGAAAGAGTCCACTTAAACTATGGTGAATTTTTACTCTAATTACAGCTATCAAAAGATGTTTTCTCAGTTACAGTTCGATGGTTACTAATCCTTGGCAGACACATAAAGAGACTATCGTATATTCCTATCAGAATAGACATTTCAGTTTGTAATGATACGGCTATCCGTATAGTTCTATAGCTTAAAATTGGTACAGGTCTTGGGAACATCATTACAAATATTGTTTTAAAACCCCAACGAGCCCTCCGCCGCTTAAAAAAATAAGATGAAAGATTACCTAAAACATTTTTTGGAATTTTTTCAATTAACAGTAAACAGCAAGTTTTATCAAATAACTTTTATTAAGTTATTTGATAAAACTTAAATGTTACAAACAAAAATGTTGAATCACCGTTTCTTTGATATCACGATTCTAAAAGTTTAACAAGTCGTTTTCTCCAATCGGATTATTGCACCTGTAAACGATTTTAACGTTGCTAGTCACCCATTGAAACAGCAAGCAAATAAAATGAATATATTATTAACCAATACTGAAACATTTCGAACGTGTTACAAATGTAAGCGTTAACGAAAGCAGTTTCAATGTCATTCAGAGTGAAAACTGTAGCAACATTACAAACGTATTCGTTGAACTGATTTCAATAACAATCTTCTATTCGTTAGTTTGGATAGACCGACGATCAAGGTCGTGGGAGCCTACTGGATGAGGACGGTATGGGATCGATCTTTGTGGCGATTTATATAGGCCTACGTCCAGTAATGAACGGTTATTGGCTAACACACGTTTTGGTTATTTCTGGGTATGATGAACTTTCCGTCGTCTCAGCTCTGCATAATGTTTTATTAAATAGCAGCGGACGGTTGTCATGCCACTATGATGTTAAATGGTGATTTGGTTGAATGATAGTACGCACTAGTTTAGAACACTCTTCTCTTGAACGTCCTCACGTCATAGTTGGACGGAAACACTGGCAGCTTGGCAAATCAGTGTTGCCGTTTTGTATGTGGAAAAATGCTAGTCAATACATAATTTGATATGCTAAAAAATGCCGTGCTACTTCAAGTAAATTGAATCATATAGGTCAATCAAATAATATTCGACGATTATCAATATCATTTCGTTCTGTGCTTGTGATGTTGAAGGGCCATCTTCAGAATCAATAGTAATTGGCATCACAAGCGACTCTTTAACCCCTCTAACCTGTTATGATACATCTTTGGGAATGTTATACGAATGACAATATCTTCCTGATTATTAGGGCCATATCTGATTTGCATAATCGACTTCAGTGTGTGTGTGTGTATGTATTTCTTAGTTTTGTTTTGAAAACATTCCTTTGGCTGTCAATCACATAGAAAGAGTTGTCATCAATACGTACGTAAATACGAAAACTAGTAAAATTTCGAAAAATGCTTAAATATGCTAAAGCCAATTTTTGCATATCTACAGGAAAAATGCGAAATGTAGCATTAAAAATGCTAAAACGGCAACACTGGTTGAACAGAGAAAGAGGGTAGATAACTTAATCTCCAAGGGAGACGTGAAACGGTACCTAGAAGTATAAAATACCCTTATTTCACGCCTGTCTTCCGTGAGGTCGTGGTATTTCACCGGTCGTGCCGACCCATTCGTGTAACAAATGTTGCTCCTGTAGGCTTTACCACTGTGGACTTTTGTTATAATGGTTTTTATTCGGATGCGTCTTCGACACTGCGGGCAAGAATATTAATCTAATGACTCCTCACTCTCCAAAATCGGTCAAGCAGTTCACAGGAAGTTACAACGGAACGGACATACAAGCGTGCAAAAAAATTACCCTCCTTCTGGGTAATAAATAGAAGCTATTAAAGTGAAAGCTACTATAGAAAATACAAGTTTGTCATAGATAAAGCTTAAGAATTACCTTTGTTGTCTTCTACATGGAAGCTAAACTTTTTACATTTTGCTTTTAAACAAGGCAAAAATAGATGAGAGATTTATTTCATATTCATTAGCTTTTTTTAAATTTCCACTAAAAACGTAACAGGTCGCTCGCATCGCCTTTTTATCTCTTTATCTTTCTGTTCTCTGACCTTATAAAGTTGTTTGTCAAGGAACGAATTGTGAATAAATTTCCGAGGTGTCTATTGTGAGCCGGTGTTAAAATATATAAATATATAATTTTTGCATATTTTACGAGGTTATAATTTAAATTTCCTGGTATTTTGTGGGAATATGGAATTTAAATGTCTGTGAATTACCTCCTTTACACTTACTTACCTTTTTTTGTATTAATTTTCAGAAGATAGATTACTTTTGCGGTAACCTACCTCGCGGGTTCCGGAAACTCCAAAGGAACACACCGGAACCCCTCAGCACTGAGATTGAGACCTAAATTCCCCTTGTGCCTCCCTAGTTACACAATTATATACTATTTTTAAACAAGTTCGTTATGTTTCATACAGTAATATCATTTGTGTTACTCAAACTTAGCCTTTACTTGCATTGTACTCGTACGGATATGATAGATGAATGTCGTAATTCAATCTACAACCTTTACCTTGTATTCCCATTCGCTAGCACTAACTGAGCATAAACTTTTTTCCTACATTACTGCAGTTTCAAAGACGTAGTAATGTAGTGAAATTAATGTTTCAATTAACCCTCATGTAGAACAGTGACGAATGTTTAAAATCGTAGATTTCGAGAGGAGGAATTCGTATCATGCAATGTTTAAAACACGCATATGATAATTATGTATGTAATTTGTAATTTCGAAATGTTTGACTAGATGGCTCTTATTACAATCCTGGCTAAAGCACAAAGTTATAAAATTATTATGTTGTCATCAGTCTTAATGCATGTGAAAGTTCACAAATTAATTATACAATCTTAAAGTTGGTGAAATTTATGTGTAAATCTTCCATTATAAATAATATAGATGTAGGTAGGTAATTAGGTTGCAATTACAGTTTTACTTAATGTTTTTGCTAGATATAAATGCATAAAATATGCACCGTCAAATCGTAAGAATTGTTAGTTCATAATCACACGAGCCATAGTGTTAACTGACTGTAAATTGTGAATTGTAAATCATTGACAATTTGACTTATCATGTGCAAAAAATGCAATTTTTGCTGCTTTGACAGCCATTTAATTAATTTATAAATATCATTTGTTTTAAAGCCGGTTAGCTACTGCCTCAGTTTTACAAGTCCAGTGGAACAATGAATCATAATCAATACTTCCGTCTTGCGTTAGCCTGTATTAGCGTGTTACAGACGCAGATAATTTGATTATGTGAAACAAAGCTAGCGAAATGAGTACACGATCACTAAGAATGTATATCTAATAGTGCATTATGCTAGCAGTACAAATACGTTGCAAAACAACGTAGAAAAGCGTTTAGAAAAAAAAATATAACAAAACCATCTTCTTTGTTACTTTTTGCTCAAAACAATTGAGCAGGAAACCTTCTGGGGCTTTGCAAAAAAAATCTCTCTGTATTTTTGTTACAAGCGGATGGTTTCTTTGGTAACATATTGAAGACAAACATATAAACGTTAATTTATTTGTATTGCTAAAGAAAACCGTACCAATATTTCTTTTAAAACTTCTGCTGAACGTAAGCTTTTCAAAACTGGGGCCATTCCAACAGCTTCCTACTATAATAGTAATATAAATGTATAGTAAATATACGAAATAAAACACATTAGAACTTCTTTTAATTTATTACATAAAATTATTGACATAGATTGTAGTTACACACGAGCAGTCTTGTAGTCGCATCCTCATTTACTTTATTTGTCAGGTTCTGACAGACCTCTTTTCTTGACAAGATACACCGGCACATCGTATTCAGACACAATAGATGAACTGGGCGGAACAGACGTAGAGAATATCGAAGTAGGTGGAGGTGCTATGTAGGATAATCTCTTATTGATGTAGTGCGCTGGGGCAGTGTACGCAGACACGAACGGCCCTTTAGGAAGTAAAGGCGAAGAGTATGAATAACGAAGAGTTGGAGGAGCGTAGAATGTGGGAGCGTAAGGAGTAGCTGGAACATAATATTTTGGAGGCACGAAGGAAATTGACCTTTTGTTAATCAAATGAGGTCGAATATACTGAATTTGAGATAGGGTGGGTCTGAAAAAAGCTGACCGTTTTCTTATGTGATGAACGAAAGGGTAGCCGGCTGATAGTGACGTCAGAAATGCACCGTCCCGTCTGAAAGTTGTGAGACTTGAGATGTCACTCGTAGGGTGTCCTTTTAAAGCACTAGATCCCGTTCTCATTGTCGCGAAGAGAATACACAACACTGCGAGTCGTAACATTTTAGCACCAACTGACCCCTGACAATATGGCAACGTATTTATAGAAAGTTCACTTTAGAATAACTCGGCTCTACTAAACCGGTGCATGTGTGTGTCACTCGAAGGCGCTCAAAGCGACAAGCTTCACGACGACCTTCGTCATGAAATTAGTGAAAGGTTTAATTGTTTCACGTGTATTTCAATTATGAAATTGAAATATATTAAAGTATTAAAATACTTGAAATAATTTCAATTTATTACAATATATTGAACACAAACATATGGTTTAAAGGTTTCTAAATTCAATATTCACTTGGAGTATTACGTTATTTGTAACAAAGAGCGCGGCGTGCGGGCGAGAGCGCCGCTTTGAGTAAGGCCAGCAACTGGCGATCGTTTTTTTGCCGGTCACATCTTTCCTAATGACTCAACCTCGCAACAGCATACAAAATCACACATCACCTTTAAAATGTGATTGAGGCGTAATAAATTAAATTATAATATTAATCAGCAGCGGTCCCGGATATACACGTGATCGTGTACAAGTTGAATATTTATTTTAATGTAGATCTATTTATTTCGTGTTTAACAATTTAATTTTTGCCCAACCCAAGAGGGTAATGTTTTTCGCGGGTATGTATTTACTTGTATGTATATATACATACAAGTACATACATACCCGGCATCGATTTTGAAAATTGGAATGTCATTCTATTTGTATTGTTCCCCGGAGTTTCGAAGGGGTAAAGGCAGTCGGGTTTATTATTAGTAGTTTATTAGTTTTAAGTTTAAGTATTGCTTGTTAATGTAAATAATGACGTTTCATACAGTACAATTATAAAAAAATGCAGTCATGTTTTTTAGGCTGATAATTAGTTATGATGAAGAAAACAATTATTTGCGCTTTCTGCTTTTACCTTTAAAAACAAATTCTAGGCCTGTTTATAGTCTAAGATGTGGCATAAGAAATTTATACCCTCATCAGTTATTTGATCAGGATCTAGATTATATGTTAGTTAATATGTACATTGGTAAATCACTAGTAGGTGTCCGAGCTAAGGTTAAACTCTTAAATAACTCGCCGTTGGCGATATTATCGGCCAAGTTTTTGTTGACGTACAACGGAATATTAGATTTAAGTTCGATTTATTTGATATATAATCTAGGTCCTGATCAAATAACAGATGAGGGTATAAATTTCGTATGCCGTATCTTATACTATAAGCACTTACTAAATGTGGACCAAGCTTCGTCGTTCGCTCTTCGTTGTCGTAAGAACGTGTTTTTTTCCCAGAAGATATTAATTTTCGAATAATGACATTTAGCGTCATCTCAGAAATTTTATAGGTCTCCCGTAAGTTGATAATGCGCTGTTACCTTGTCATATTTACACCCCCGTGACGTTATCCAAAACTAAAGAGGTTAACAAAATAATTTCTAATGGTGAATAAAATTTATTATAAATTACAGAATTATTATTGTGAATAAGATCGGGGGTTAAGTATATAATAATTGTATATAATATTTAAAAAAAAACCGTAAAATATATAATAATATGTTATCTTTTATCTTGTCTTTTATCTTATATCTTGTTAGTTAAATTGGTATGTGTTTTTGTATCATCACTTGTTGTGCTTGTGCACTTACGAAATTTATACTGGCTTGGTATGCTAGTTAATATTTTTTATATCAATATTTCATGTTTCGATTGATATTGTTAAATCTCATTCTCAAATTTTTAATATCCGTGGACAACTGTGACGTTGACACATTGTAATATTTAAATTATATTAAAAGAATTAAAAGAAAGAAAGATCTTTCTTTCTAAATAATATTTTCACAAGCACGACTGGTTCGTTTTTTCTAACTCATTTTAAGACATATTTGACGACAATAACAACCTTAGCAGCAAAGAGGCGCATTAGCAAATTTGCGGGGGTAATGTCAGTGAAAGTTTGCATTATTATCACCCGATTCATTTCATAGTGATAGCGATAGCTTAGTGATGGCGGTCTAAACATCGTTATTTTTTGTGAGAATTCGCGTTTCTAAGGATATAGAGTTTACTATTTTCGGTATATGGAGGTTAAAAATCCCGTATACGGTGACTGGCAAGTTATCTCATGTCATATATGGAGTCTGATAATACCGATGAGAACAAATTGGGATTGCTAGCTTTGTTTAAGACTTCAGATACAGCTAAAGATTTAAAAAAATCAAAGATCATTTTTATTAGTTTCCCGGGACTTGAAATATAAACCGCCTGAGCATTCAGCATTATTTAAAATTTATAACATCAATATCGTTGTTATTTATTTAATAGGCGCTTATTATTTTTATACTATTCCAATTTATATATTAAAAAGTTCGTATCAAAACCCGCACACTATATTTTTTGTTATTAGGATTAATGGCTTAGTGTTTCCACCTCTTCGCTTTCCCCGGAATCGTCTAAAAGATGGCGGAAATTAGTGTGTGTGTGGCAATGTTTTTATTATATTTTAGTGTTTATAACATTATACCACAACAACTGCCTATGTCTTGGGACCTACATTTGAGTCATATTGAAATATAGTTGTGTAAATAATTAACAATAAAGTTTTAGTGGCAACTATAAAAGGAGTTACGGTGAAAGTAAGGTAATGTGTATTACGTAACTTAAGCAAAGTATTGGCAAAGCGTTAAGTTGTACTGTAATAGAGTTTAGTCTACTAGGAATTAGGTTACTTCAAATTTATATAAATAGACTGGTAGTTAATGTCTCTCAAATTTTCATAAAGATTATTAAACATTAAATGATAAAAGCTACATTATATGCGCTTTACATTTGTTTAGTAATTTATTATCTGATGTATCAACAACATACATATTTTTAACATTATAATAATCAATATATATAAAAATGAATCCCTATTTCCCTTGGTCACGCCATAACTTGAGAACTACTTCACCGAATTCATTCACCTTTCATGTAGAAGGATTTTATGGAATGCAAAATGTAGAGGGTTATCTCAGTTGAGAGATGGTAAATTAACTGTGTTGTTTTCATAATAATAAATAAAGGAACATTATATTTGGGTGCCCCCCGAGCTTACTGAAAGAAACCTAATGAATTGGGACCGAATGAAACTTGGTCGGTTTAGGTTAGAAACTTTTCAAAATGCATTTCAAAATGCAGTTCTTGTCTTGTTACATTTTCTCATTACGCAATTTTTTTGTACATTGTACAGGCTCGCTGCTGTGATGTCATTGGACTCAGGTCCATGTTTTCGTCCACGAGTAGTACCTGTGTACAGCGAAATTCGTTACAATAGATTAAAAAAAATATAATCCTCGATAACTAGCTACGTATATGCTCGAATATTAATGCCCGCAGCCAAGTGCTGTCTACTCCAAATCTCTAACGGTATGTATGCAAACAACACTGCGAATTTAGAAACTTGAAATACACTTTACCTCTTACCACCTATTAAATTATCATTGAAGATTTCGATTACATTTTTTTTGTATTTTTAGTTTCTCTGGTTATCCTGTAAAAGGCTTAACCGCGCTCTCGTCAACCGTTAATTCTATAGTGAGTCAATTATTGTCTGCAGCTCCCATATATATACCGATAACTCGCTTAAGAATGCGTTCATAAATCAATGTTCATGATACTATAACATTTACAACTAAAATGTCAACACAACAAGATGTAAGCGGAATTTTTTCTAAAAAATAAGTCTAAAAAAGTTAGCCATTATTAATTTCTCACTGTGATAAAAGTATTAAGTGAATAAATTAGATTCGTGAATTAAACAATAATGCTAATCCATACTTTATTAATGTTATAAATGCGAATATAAGATTGTTTGTTTGTTTATTACACCTTAACAACTAAACCAATCAACATGAAATTTTGCTAACGCATTGTCAAGGATACGGAAAGCCATATAAGGTACCTTTTAAATTAAAATAATCCCGAAGGATAAAAAATACGTAACGAATGACTTGACAATAACTTTTATACTTTTTGTTATTGTCGACGAGGAAAATAAGAAACAAATGAGTACGAAGCCGCAGGCAACAGCTAGTAATTTTATAAATAACATTTGACTGAATATATAAAAAATATCAAGATTTAAAACTGAAATGTCATTGGAATTGTCATTTATTTATTTATTTGTATACGTCATTATATGAGACCAGTGGCAGACGCGATTCATGACCAACCTGATACAGCCAGGTACTGAGATAAATGAATGTCATTGTTTAATAAGCAATTAACAGATTGAACAAAGAACAAATATTTAAAATGTTAAATTGACATTTATTAGATTATGTACGAGAACATTGGTCCAATCCGGTTATAACCCTAAAGTAACAGCCTGAGCCGAGGCTCCCGAGCCCTCGAGCTTAGTTACTGCAAAGAGGATTAGGCTAAGCGTCCTCTACGCTCTGCCTCCTCAAACCCGGTGAATCTGTAAAAAGGCTAACAGTGACAAGTCAGTCACAAAAAAAAGAGAACATTGGAGTGAAATTCACCGTTTTGAGTTACATACTATTTTAATTATATAAATAATGAATAATATGATTCTATGGAGGGCTATTTTCATCAATGGAATCGTACTCGATGCTTTCTTTTTTACAAAAACCTTGTAATCAAACCTTTCGAACAATGGCAAATGAAAACGACTTAATGCGTAGAAAAATATCAAGGTAAAAAGCTGATAACCTATAGGATAATCCTTCCTTAATCCTGACTCATCTTTTAATAAGA
>JWHW01018914.1:0-12335 GCA_000931545.1 Papilio glaucus | reverse complement strand
GTCCGCCACACAACATTCACGTCTCACCTCTCCACGTGGGCCATTGCTTGTACAGAGAGCGATGTAGATCATTAATCTCGTAAGATTATTTCGCGGGAGTAAGTCATCAGACTAAGACTTTTTGTGCCCGGGTAGTATATTGAATGCACTGTAAAGGGTGAGGAGATAGTGATGTGCGCATTTATGACAATACCTACCGACGCTGACTACCCGCAATTAATACGTCACAAGACTACTGCATGACAATGGTAATAGGAAATTATATTAGGAAGTACGCTTATGAGAACGTTTATTGTCTGTTTTTTTTTTTAAATATAAAATGCTACGGCAATAAATCTTAACAATTCTAGTGATGGCTGTAACATCTTTGAATCACGTACGGCCGATGAATTCGCGTGAACCTTTAAAAACGTCACTCGAAAAATTCCAAGAGCGGTGCTGTTTCCTTATTTCGTGCGAAATCGCCGGATAGGATGCGATGATATATTGACATTGAGGTTTTTATTTAACTTGTGAATCAACCAACAAATCAATCTTCTTTGATATCCCCGAACATGTGAATTTTCATTTTTATCATTTTTGCATTTCATAGATCTTAATCTTAATTTTTTTCATATAAAAAAACATCAATTGCTGAAGGTATGTCCGTGCATAACTTCAGTACGGCTTCACCTATTTTGCTACTACTTTTTTGTAATTGTCAAGTCAAGGTTCGTTTAAAATTTCGTACGCAAAATGAAAAAAATCTCAACATTACTTAATGATGAATTATCTTTTAACAATAAAACATTTTAGACACATTTTACCTAAAATTCCAAGTTGTTATACGCGGAATCATCTTACAAAAATGTACAGTGAAGAAAAGAAAACAAGAAATAGAAGAAAAAAAAAGCAACAAATAGTGATATAGTTAATGTGAAATCAAACTCAGAGAAATAAACGAAGCTGGTTTAGTGGCTGTGAAGCTAAGGTCTTCCAATTGCAATCATTATTAAACCATCAGTATACCCTAGAGCTACTACATTAACTTAACTTAGGAGCTTAATAAGGTTACTAAAATTGTTTACAAAATGTCCTTGAAATAGCCACCAAAATTAATCTATAGATATATCTTATATTCTCGATAATAATACATTTATGAACATAAATACATCGCTTTAATACGAGTTTACTATATGAACATTTTTTGTCATCAAATCTCAGAATATAAATCTCAGGAAGCGACGACATATTCTTTATCGATTCACAAATTTGGCAACCGAGAAATAGCAAATAAAATAATGTACGCTAAATCTTTGTTTCGTGATATTTCAATTTATTTAAATGGTTTCAATATCTGCACATTATTGTTTTCATAATGCTATGGGTTGTATATTATGATAAGAAATCATTTGTCCATGCTGTACAATTAATACGTATTATAATCACAATATTTTAGTTCAGTTTTAATAAGAACTGAAGCAAGGTAATTAAGGTTGTGAACCAATAAATGTACATGTAAATATTAATACGAATTAAAGGCCGAAAAGTTAATCTATCACGAAAAACAAATTTTTAAACAAAAACAAAACCGACTTCAAAAATATTTATTCAAAAACAACAAATGCACTAAAATGTAAAAAATAATTTTACGCAATTAAACATAAGAATCAATTCTTAAATTATTATTTATTTTTGGAGTCGGCGTCAGCCAAGGTATGTCTGCAACTAGGCATTGTCGACGCGATTTTTTGGAGAGAGGGTAGGAGGGGAAACAATCGAGTGCGATTTTTTCCTTGTAATGTATATATGAAGAAATTCGACGGAGAAGTAGACGCCATAGGTCTTAAAGTCAATAGACTGAAATGGCAGTGAGCCGGTACATCCGGTACCGGTCGAACTAGCGATGTCATATGGTGAAGGAAAATCTTGATATGGAGGCCACTGATGGGCGTTTGGGGCGCCCTCCTTCCACATGGACAGATGACCTGGTAAGGACGACAAGAAGCCGCTGGATGCGGTGCGCGATAAACCACATACTGTGAAAGGAATTGGGGGAGGCTAGCAGTGGAATGATAGACCCATAATGAGGTAGTTCATTCTGAAGTAACTTTTTTTTAATATAGTTTTTTTTATTTGTTGTATATTGTATTTATTCGTTTTAAATAGAAGAAAACTAAGGCACCTTTTGTACACTTGTGATCTTAACGTTTAAGAAATTAATGTCTAATTTATCATCATATGAGTTTTATGCCAGGAATAAAACATCGTGTCGAGATGATTGTTAGCTTGTCCAATCAATGACGCAATGGACGGTCAGACACCGTTAATGGTCGATAATGTATTCGCAAGGAATAGAATCGAGCCCGTTACGGCGGACTCGAATGTTTAGTGAGTTATTGTTATGTCGTCTCGGTCATTCACCCCACTACAGCTAAACACGCGCATAAGTACACATAATAGTGAGATTTATTGATCTGGGTTAGTCCGGCTCAGACGGTATCACCAATAGGGTAACCAAACTCTTTTCTGCTGCTATTATACATCTACTAGTTCTCATTTATAACGCGGCAATGACCAAAGGCGGCTTTCCCAGCGAGTGGAAAAAAGCTGAGGTCATAGGGTTCCTCAAACCCTCAAAGCCAGCCACGAATCCTGCATCGTATCGACTTATAAGTCTTCTCAAAACGTTTGGGAAGATTTATGAACGTCTAATTTTAACTCGCCTACGTACCTTTATGAACACTAAAGGACTACCGATGCCCGAGCAATTCGGCTTTCGCGCCTAACACTCGTGTACCAATCAAGTGCACCGCATCACGGAACACATTCTTACCAAACGCCAAAGCGGCTCTAACACCGGGGTACTCTTTCTCCACGTGGCGAAAGCGTTCGATAAAGTCTGGCACAACGGGCTTATATACAAGCTGTATAAGTACGGAGTGCCCGATAGTCTCGTATGCATAATACGAGACGTCCTTTGTAATTGAATGTTCCGCTAAAGCATCGAGGGAGTGTGCTCTCAAGCACACCCCGGCTCGAAAGAGGCACATCCTAGACCGTAAACTTAACTTCGCCGCTCACGTTACCCGTCACGGCCTTCGTACTAGGCCGCCTATTCCCATTAATAAACGTCAAGAGTAAAATGTCCCTCCGGAACAAGGTGACACTCTATAAAGCTGTCGTACGGCCTGTCATGACGTATGGTAGTCCGGTATTCGCTCACATTTCTCCTAAAGAAATACACCGACTTCAGGTCATCCATAACAGATTCTTGCGTAGGGCCACCGGGTCACCGTGGTTCGTGCGCAACGTCGAGTTACACGTGGACTTAGAGCTGCCTACCATTGCCCAACACCTAAAGTTGGCGTCGCGCCGCTATTTTGACTCCGCTGCCGGTCACCCCAATTCATTAGTTGTAGGTGCCGCCACCTACAAACCAATCGCGCTCGGTACGTTCCGCCACGACTATAGACGCCTATCACGTACTCGACTATCGAGACGATGCAATAACCATCGCACAGGCTAGGTTAAAAAAACTTCGCAAACAAATCACACACCGTTCTCGCCGGCGAGGACGGCCATCTTATTCTCGATACGGCCACATAGCTGGCAGGGTTTTCTCCGCTATTAATGATAGAAACGTTGTTTCTTACGCCACTTCCCCAGCGCAAACGATCTCCGAAGTGGTAGTAATGTCAGTTGTAATAATACTTGTAATCAGATAACGCCTACCGATCGAGCCGAGGCTCGGCCCTCTCGGGCACCCTCGAATCGGAATGGTAAATGCGTAATGAGGGACAGACCAAGCCGAGGTCCCCTCTCGGGGTCCCTTGAGCCCAGTCACTCCATGGAGCGCCCGCCGAAGCGACCTAAGAGCTCGGTGGCCTCCCAATCCGGTTATAACCCTAAAGTAACGGCCCGAGCCGAGGGAGCCCTCGAGCTTAGTTACTGCAAAGAGGTTTAGGCGTAACGTAAATAATTATAAATAATTGCATTCGATAAAACGATGCGACCCAGTTCAAGCAGAACCATTACAAGCATGCCAATTCATACCTCGAGTCGTTGCACGCGAAATCATTTAGAATTATAAGTAGTAACGCATATCCATAAATCTGAGTTTAAAGTTTAAGAAAATTCAAGGATCTTGCATTAAAAGATTTGCGTTAGATTCATCTCAATAATGTGAAACATACTGCCCCCAAAGACCCACCTGCCAAGCTTGTATAATAAAGCGTATCACATTCAAGAACGTTAAAAATGTTATACTTAAAAAAATAAGAACATGTAAAAAATATTTTAAAATAAGTTCCTCATGTTTTAATTTAATAACTTAAAAATGTGTTCGAGAAATCTGTAAGCCCTATGTTATTTTTATTTATGTTTTCAAGGACACAGCTTATCGTCTTTACCGATACATAAAGTAATGGGGAAGGAATCCTAACTCATATTATAAATACGAATGTAAGTTTGTTACGTGTTCCTGCGTTTCGTACGACGAGTGAGGTGCCGGAGGCCCAATTTTAATTCTCTTCCTTTTCCAATTCTGTCCTAATAAGGGGAGGATGGAACGGGAAGAGGATTGGACAGGGAGGAGATTAATGGGAAAAAGGGAAATATCCTTATACCCATCAATCCCCTACTCTGTCCATTACAGAAGTGCAGCGCATCTGCAACTCGTTTGCTGGTTGCGGATGTCTATGGTTAGCGATCACTTAACATCAGGTGACCCGCTTGCTCGTTTGCCGCCTTATTTCATCAAAAAAATGCGGCATAAGAACCATTCTTATTCCAAAAAAAGCTTCCAAAGAAAGAGAAAAATGTAATCTAATATTGGTTGCTATGATACTGACATAACCATCAGAAACTTATACATTCCCATGGCAACCGATAACAAGTTTTTGACATGTTATAATAAAAAATATTCACGTGAAATTAAGTTAAAAAAGATTTTATCGAGAAAAATAAAAAATGACTGCGTGTGATTCCGCGGGCAATCTCTTGTAAACTATAATTGATAGTCACAAATATCGCGGAAGAAATTGTTTTTCGCATCTCCTACCATCTATACATCATGCCTCCCGCAGTTCCCCGTATTACCGTTATGGGAGGTTTATCAATCAATATTGATTTAACGTGCGTATTAAGTTTTTTCGCCTTCTTTTGTTGTTTTGTTTTTTAAGGTAGAGAAGACCAAAGTATGACTGGTCTTCTCAACCTTAAAAGTGATCTGTGATGGTGCATGCCTCGAGACAGTATAGCTGAACTTCATCATTATCAACCAATTTCTAATACCTTCCACTCTTCTTCCACTTTCGTTGCCCTTTTCTTAGTGAATTTGACGCGTTGTTTTTCACCAGGATATCAGGAGTTAAATGAAGTCTGTGTATGCTGTTCAAACAGAGGTTACGACGATAGACACCGCTATTAGCTCGAACGTATTAGTGCTTCCTGCAAGCTGCCTTTCCTTCTAAAGGGGGCAATACACGTCGGGGTTTGCATGACGGTTTTAACTTTGCATGCATAACCGAGTTTCATATTACACATGTACGTTGGGGTCTGCATGTACAGTTTTTCCATATATTTTTTTTCAGTGAAGGTACGTTACGATGTGCGTATTTCAGTTATTCATTCATTTTCATTCATTTCCTCACAGAATTATTTACAAATTCATTCATTCACACATTTGTTTACTCGTCTACTCATTAATTTATTTGTTCATTCTCTTATTCATTCATGCATGCATACATTCATTCATTTACTAATTCACCCAGTTACTCACTTACTCACGCACTCACTCACTCACTCATTCTGTTCGATCTCTTCTTCTTTTTCTGTACATTAGCACTTGTTCTAATTGCAATTGAATGGTGTAAACACTGGTTATTGAAAGTTCTCTCACGTAAATTTGACAAATTAATTAATATTTACGATACAGATTACAATAGAAAATGTAGTAGTAGTAGCAAGCTCGCCGGCCGCTACACACACAACGTGCGCTATGCATGCAACGTAACCGAGCGGCAAAAAATATTCACATTGATATTTGCTTTGTCGCATGTACAGGCGCCGGTAACTACAGTTTTATCACATACTCGCTAGGTTTGGCCTCTTGGTTACGTATGCTAGGCTAAAACCGTCATGCAGACCATAACGTGTATGACCCCCATGATATAACGTAGTGGTACGCTTCTGTTTTTTTTCTTTGAGCCTTTTATAGCATCCAGAAAAATAGGAGACGAGCTATTCTATATAATACACATAAAATGGACGAAATCATTTTTGTCAGCCATCCACACGATTTTTATTATGTCACTGATAAATGAAGGTTGCATTAAATAAAGAATTACAATTTACAAGTTCAGATATATGACTGTAGAAGTAGGTGTGCTAGAATCTTATCAAATGGAAACCGTAATTTCTGCGTTTATCTATTTATTATCATTTCAAAGATATTAAAAAGAACAAGGTTTTTGATTCAGGATTTGACCATGTTATTGGCGTCATTAGCTGCAATACTCCCCGATTACAAAAAGGAGGATAAACTGTTAGTATTAGACTATCTTTTATAGTGTATTCTAGTATGTGAAAATAATTTCTGATGGGATTGTAGTAAAAAAACGATTTTTTAAACATAATAACTTCGCATTATATATAACACGTGTCAAAAAGTTGTTATTGCAAAAACATGAAACATTACCATGGCAACCGATATTGTAAATGAAGGTTTTATGTACCCCAGGAACTGTTTTAATTTCGAGATAAATGATGTGGTTACACGTCATTTTCTCCACCCCTGACAATGTGTGTGTGTAAAATTTCACGATGATCGGTTACTTACTTGTACGTAACCAACAAACGCACAGTCGCATTTATAATATTAGATAGGATTAAGTGTCAGTTATATGAACAAAATAAGTTCGGATAAAAAGTTAATTTTACTACCTCTGCCTATCGGTTAAGCGTAACACGGTTGTAAGATGTTTTTCCTTTAATATTAATTTCTTATGCCTTTTGCGTTTCGGAAGATTTATTTGCATCTTAAGTTTCGCATCCCGCCGAGTTCGTGTATGGAAGAAAATTATTTATACTAAACCGATCCAGGAAGAGCCGGCACTGCGGTAGGTCGTTTATGATCTGCACTAATTATTTTCCTTATAATTAATCATGCTTTAATTATTTATTAATGCCATAAATGCTTTGAAGTCAAATACTTATAACTCATCGATTAATTTTTATGTTACTACAATGTATTTTTTGGCAATCATTCTTTAAGAATGGACGTTAAGTAACTCGCTTTTTGTTTATTGATAAACGAAGCTAAAACAACTGGTTGATTGAAATTACTCACCATAAAGATTGCAATTGACACAATAATGGAGTAGAACATGTGAAGAAAAGAAGAGGAAAGGAAAAGGAGTTTAGGCTTTGAAATCTAACTAGTTTTGCGTTTATTTAATGTTTTTGTTCCCGTCATTTCAAGCACGAGTACTTTACAGCACTAATTGTCACAGGGGGGAGTGAACTGAGGTGTCTGACATCCTGATTTCAAAGTTGCTAGTGAAGTGCCTTCTTATTTTCAATTATTGTTTTTGCTCCAATGCACTTATGTAGAATGAGCATAGGTTATATTTCGTTCATTATGTTTAAATTTATCAGGGTAAGCCTATCACGATACATGGCGCTCGAATCCACGTAAGTGACTTAGAGTGATTTTAATAAACAGCGCTACTTCTGAATATTAACTAATAGACTGATTTTATCGCTTCTCGCCTAACAGTTTCGTTTTCAATTATCGACAAGCCGTGAACATGGATCGCAGATTATCTCATTCATGAGAATTACCCGAACTTATGTAAGAATTCATTGACTTCTTTGTGTTAGTACTTTGTTTTGTTTTGTTTCCGTGGAAAATCAGGGACTTCTCTATAAAGTATACATAGGTACCATTTAATAAATTAATCTTAATTAATTTTAATGGTGACGATTTACGTACCCATAGCGAAAAATTAAAACTCGCTATGGGTACGAAAGTAATCAATCTCCTAAAGTTAAAGGTTTTCATTCCTGCATACCCTTTTCCAAACAAGCTTCAACCTAGAATATAGATCCAGGGTTTCTTATATAAACGTCAACAATTCACACGCAACTCATGTTTTTTTTAATAAACACATTATCATCATCAGATAAACTGTTGAAAGAATCTCTCATCCATGAAAACAAACTGAATAAAAATTCGTTCAAGTGGCAGTCGGACTCGCGCACAAACATCATGTCGTTGTATTGGAACCCCACTTAAATATTTATTCTTTTCGGGTTTTTTTTGTTGTTATAGCGGCAACAGAAATACTGTGAAAATTACAACTTTCTAACTATCACGGCTCATGAGATATAGCCTGGTGACAGACGGACAGACAGACAGACAGACAGACGGACAGACAGACAGCGGAGTCATAGTAAAAGGGTCCCGTTTTACCCTTTGGGTAGGGAACCCTAAAAAGGAAAAAAAAATAGTTGATTGTGGTATAACTATCAATTGAAAATAGTAAAGATCCGTACTAACATTGAAGAAATGTATGAACAAAGCACCTGTTAGTTAGTTAGTTCAACTTTCTGTTATTTTTTAGCCGTAGTATTGGTATCTACGCGGTCCAGAATACGGTAAAATGTAGGTAATGATAAATTATATGTTCTTTTAATAATAAAAGGCTAAATTTTATTCTAATGTATAGTATTCGCGTAAATATAAGAAATCATCCTGAGAGTTTGTTAATTACTGTAAGGTTAGTTTTCATATATAACATTAATATGTAGTTGTGTATATTCTCGTTATTGTGATAATTTAATTGAGTGCAGCGCAAGGCTGTGCGCATAATGTGCTCTGTTCTTAAGCGTCGCCTTGACACGGACAATCGTCGGTTTAACAATTACAATTTCCGTTGAACTGTTCGTCGGTGCGTTACAAATATTCGTAGTATTGGGCGCAGTGAGATTTAAGATTGGACTCGGAAATTTATAATGCTGTTCATGTTATTAATTTGTGACATATATCAGAAAGAGAAGGGAAGGCTAAAAGTAGAATTGGGCCTCCGGCACCTCACTCATCAGAAGAAGGGCAGAGTACTTCTACTTCGCGCCTGTCTTCTGCGAGGTCGTAGGTAGTATTTCGCCGGTAGGGCCGGCCTATTCATGCAACGGATGATGTTGTTTCTCTACCAATGTTAGCTTTAGATACTGTTTTATTACTCTTAGACTGTTACAATTGTGACGGCAATGTTTTATCTTATGATAATAATAACAAATCATTTATTTCAGATAAAATTACAAAGACACAATTCAATTATAATAAAATCCATATGCAAATTTGTCATTTCTAAAGTAGATTAACGTTATAAGTAATAATAAAAATAATGCAAAAATAATAACGAAAAGTCAACAGATTAAACTTATATTAAATAAAATATGCTTGAAATTAATTCAAAAAACAAATAAAAATTATATTAGTTATTATGTCAACAATAAAATAATATATTTTTAACTTATAAATATATATTTTTTAATACATTGTAACACATTGAACTGTACGTGATTTCAGACTTGAATACAGATGGTACCGACTGAAATTACGGACATAAAATATACCTGTAAATACTTTCTCCGAAATCAGTTCTTGTGTATTTTTATACAATCAATTTCACACATTATTATTTAGTTTTTTTTATGAATATATATTTTAAATGGACTCCAATAGTTATTATGTGACTAAAATAAAATAGCACATCCCGTTGATGTCTTTTATAAGGCCGCTTCTGTTGTTTTTTTTTATTCATTTATCTGAAAGTAGTGATAGTTATCGAATAACTTACTTATTATTGATTTTAAATCTGGGCACGTGTTGTTAATGTCCTCAAAAGACAATAGTCTGTTCGTCTACTTAATGTAGTACTGAGTTACCGCGTCCTTAAAACAAGATGGCGTTCTTACTGCTCAGCAATAGGTAAAAGAGACAGTTTGGACCCTAGGGTACTTTATTATTATTTACATTTATGTCTTCTGTCCTTGAAAACCTCAAGATATATAATGTGGGATCTTCAAGAAATAAGTTAATAAGGTTGACAAAAATTACTTATTGCTAATTTAAGACCTAAGTAAATCTATTATGCAGAAATTTCGATAATCCTAGCTAATATTATAAATGCGAATGTAAGTTTGTTTATTTGTTACGCTTTAACTCTTTAACGACTCAACCGATCATTATTAAATTTTACACACACATTGTCAGGGGTACAGAAAATGACATGGGATACTTACCTTTTATCCTGAAAATAAAACTGTTCCTGAGCAAAATTAAAATTTTCCTTTGCAATATCGGTGGTCATGGTAATGTTTGGACAATAACAACGTTCTGATACCAATACATTTCGAAGTTATTATACGCGGAAAATCTTTAAAAAAACCATAATCTTAAGAAAAAAACGAACTAATGCGAGAAAAACCCTTTCAGCCGGTATTCTTAATTGGTAATAAAAATTAACAATTCTAAGATGTTCTTTACTAAGAAATTGTCGTCAAGAAACAGGAAATAGCATTGTCGTATGAAAACATCTGCTTGCTTGATTTTTGCCATATAAAAAAAATTATAAAATCATTTTTAGTTTTAACTAATCCGTTAAAAATGATGTCATCGATGATTTATCGATCTAGTGATGCTAAGACAGATCATATTGTTATTTAAATTTAATCAATTAACTATATAATTAATTACAAACATTTATTCTCACCCTTACTCGACTATCACTTTAGGTGTCCATTATTATATACTATGTCTTCCTACTTTAGGGGTATTGACAAAAAAAACATTAACTCATTTATTTTAAAATCATAAAAAAGTTATGTTTAAAAAGAGTGACGCCACAGTTAATATTTATTATATAATTCTTGAATAACCGGCGTGACCACTTAAAATCGATATTACATTAAAAATTTGTCTGCGAAACTAGAAAATAACAACACCAAGTTTTTGATAGTTATATTTAAATATTCGTGCCCGTAACCCAAAGGGGTAGTCAGAGATTATGGATTTCCATTTGGCGCGATCCTTGCACACCTCTCTCGCTTCTTCTACCTTCATACATCTTCGCATTCAAGATAGTCGTGTACTGTTTATATCGCCCTTCTTTAGTATGTCACTAATCTGATCGATATAAGTTTTCCTTGGACGTACCCTGCCAACGCCATCACTTACTTTTGCAACATAAATTTATTTCGTTACTCTTCCTCCATTCATCCTTTTAACCTTCATGACCCGAAGCATACCTTTCTCAATTCTAGTCATAACATCCACTTTGTAAGCCGCACTTTTACCTTATAATGCTATTTTTAAACCTATTATTTAACGACATGCCTAACATACTTCTTAAGGATCGCATCGAAACTGCATTAACTCTACTAACACGCTTTTCCTGCCAAACCCAGCTCTTACTACCTTACATTAAAGTCAGAACTAGTATAGCATTGTGTATGGCCAGACGAGCCTTCATAGACACATTCTGACTCCTCACTACTGTACCTATAGCCCCATTAATTTTATTTACTTGTCGTTCAACATCTTTAACGTGCCTAGCATCTCTACTAAAAATACATCCTAAATATACAAACTCATCCACCTGTTCCACCTTTATGCCGTTAACATTTATATCAATTACTGTCTTACTTTGTTCTCTTTTCAACACCATTACTTTCGTTTTGCCTACGTTCATCTCCGTACCTCTACCTTCTAATGAATCATTAATTACTTTCAGCATAAATTGTAAGTCCTCCGCCGATGACGCAAATACGACCTTGTCATCGGCGTATAAGAGACACTTTACAAGTTGCTCACCCATCTTTAAGCCACAATCTTTGTCTTTCAAAGTTTTCAAACAATCATCCATAAAGAGATTGAACAGCCACGGGGATGCTACATAGCCCTATCTTACACCTTTATTGATGCTAATCCAGTCTGAGTACGCCCCGTTAATTCTAACACAAGCAGTAGACACTTTATACAGAACTTATTTATTTTAACGTTTGTATTTAATCACTATTCAATCCAAACGTAGTTGACCATCTCTTTTAGCTCTATCGTATGCCTGTTCTAAATGTCAAAAACTTTTCTGTTATCATACGTAAAGAAAATATCTAAGTTTATAGTTATCGTATTTGTCACAGTCAATTGTGTTTCCTGTCTGAAATATGAAATGAAATCGTTATGATCTCAAAGTAACAATGTAATTATAATAACTCCTTTGATATTCTTGCTTTTTAGCTGTTATGAGCCTTCGGGGTGGAGTCTTTTTAAAAAAGGAAAAAACGAA
>JWHW01018829.1:310257-328447 GCA_000931545.1 Papilio glaucus | reverse complement strand
CCGTGCAGGGTTACCCTTGCACGCCGCTACATCCATATGCTTTTGATGTCAACTTAACGTAAGTATATGAGTAGGACGATAATTTTGATAAGGCTGTGACTACGAACGAAGTCTCTGTTACAATTTGCAGCGAAGGAATTTAAAGGATAAAATAAGTAGTCGGCGTACATAAGTCTATAGGGTAAATTAAGAACACACAGACAACTTTTGTTAAGTTAACTATGGTAGGTGTGAAGGAATAATAGAAAGGAGGGAAAGGAGCGCTGTTCCTCTAAGTGAATAACCTAGCACGCAATCTGGAAAGCTGGAAGTGGCTGGAAAAATACCAGTCGATTGATAAAATACAATTAATTAGTTCTTTCATATTCGATAATTATTTATGTGTAGTCCTCGCTTGCGTTATAATTTATGTTGAACTCCCATCTTGACTTTTATAAAGGTTGTTATTTAAATTTTTTGTTTCATTATGTATAAAATTAGTAAGTATATACTGTAAGGCATTTAATTTTTAATATAAATTAATTAGAAATCATTACTAGTTATTTTAAAAAATATTTTAATAAACACGTAAAACTTTTGTAAATTATCATTGGCCTTGCAATCCTCTTTTGCTTCAAACAGTAGTTGTTATGTTCACGTTCTTTTTTAGGTGATTCTTTGTTGATATATAAATATTCAGAAGTGCTTCAGGCTTTATATTAAGGTCAACTGTTGGATATAGATTTCTTCTTCAGAAATCATATGACCTTTATTTAAATGTCACTTCGTTTGGCCTGCGTGTTCGTGACCGTCACGTTCAAGTTCTTATTAATATAATAAATGCGAACTGTCCACTCTTTGGAGTGTTATTTATTATATATCTATTAGTCTTATTAGTCTCTAGTAACATTTCTGGAAGAGCGAATGGTGGTTTTTAAGTTTTATTAGGGTCTAACAAATATGGATTTATAACTGAAATAAATATTATTATTATTATTATTCCTGTGGTATTTTAATTAACGCGTATCCGCAAGTGATAAAAATGTCGTTAATAATATCGTATCGTAATCGTTTGACTCACAATCGGATTCAAACTGTGTGCTAAAATAAAATTTTGTCATTTGTTTTACCTTTTAGTTGACTTTTAGATCATCATTTTTAATGTAAATAATATTCATATTTCAAACAATTTTGATTCGTGTACATATTTGTATGTATGAATCAACATGACTAGTAAGTATTTGATCGTAATGGCCTTCCCTTTGGGTTTACACAGGATCTTGTCTTGCGGCTTTGTTTGCGAGATAGCCGACGACATTTCTTCGAAGGAAATTGAAGCCATGGTCCACACGAATTCGTACGACGTGCGATTACAGTCGAGCACGCATGATCAACGGCTGCTGTACCGCCATACGGTATCCTCACTCCCGACCAAAACAAATGTACTAATGAAAGATCAAAGTACTTCCAGAATCATGACGGACGATCCTTTTTTCAATTCTACAGTCTCTAGACTATCAGATAATGAAATATTTTTCCCAGCTCCGACGCTTTACCAAATGAAGTGTACACAAAACGAAAACAACGCGACGTGTCTATTTGGGAGGAGAAATTTTTTGAACGATCTGGAAGTTGAAAATTTTGACCAAAATTCTAATACAGAATATCGTATGAGGATATCGCACGACGCCCAGAAAGCGTCTACTGAAGTCAAGGATTACTGGGTTAATGCAATATCAATCGGCAACGGAACGAAATACGACCCAGATTATGATGGAGTTGACGGCTATAATTGCGACGATAATTTTTTGGGGGTAATTTATAGATATATATTTTTTATAATTATTTATTTAATTTTTAAATTAATTTCAAAATTATAATTCAGTTGCTTGTTAAATAGTTACGTTAAAACGTAGGGAACTTATGCAAAACCCTGTGGTGTATTTGGGGTTCAATTTATTCCCAGCTTCATGGGTTCTTTTACCGCTTAGTAGCGGGGACCTTCTAAATTGGCTAGTTCATTGGGATTATACAAAAATCTCAAACTCAAAGCAGAGCCAACAGAAATTTATTTTATTTATCTTATAGTTTTAAATGGATGTAAGGACTTCTTTTATTAAAATTTGTATTTGAACTTTAATATCCTGTGCAGGTTCAAGATGTGGATAATGTTCGAGTGAAGACGGGCTCCAGGCTACTGACCAGTTGTTCGTCTGCATGCGCCGCTCTAACGCCGAGAAAGAACCTTTGCGAGAACTTCCAACAACAGATAGAGCTTGATCCAACGTTCACATTCTGGGCATATATGGCTGTAAGTGTCTACAGTTTTAAGACGTCGGTTCCTACATCTGACTCCATCTAGAAAGGTGAAATACTGTACTGTAAAGTCTAAAGCGCCATTTGGTTAATTAATTAAAAAACATTTAACTGAGTAGCATTAGGTCCAAAATATAATAAATAAAATAAATATAAGTGAGACTGACGCCATGTCTTTTGAATAGAAACAAAAAGTTTTTTTAACTGTAGCCGCTTTACGACCTGTCGTTGTCTATGTTAAAAAGGTTCCCAATTTAAAACGTTCAGATATAAATAATGGTTGTTGCCAGTATTTACAAGTAGGTAGTGTCACAAAAAAAAAAACAAATCTAAAGTCTTAAAGTATACGCGTAAAGATTGACCGTAGCCGTTGATGAAAAGATTGTTGTGTAATAGATGCTAACTGGGTAATGGAGATGTTGATACGGGAGTGGGAACCCCTTTACTCAACGTCACAGTCTTCACTGCGCCTATCTGATATGTTGTTATGCAATGTTTTTTTTTAAATAATTGACGTAGATTATAATAGATTTCGATGATATTACAAACTGTTTTTAACAAATGTCGATAAAATATACTAATATTGTTATTTATTCTTAGCACATTCAGTCTTCTATAACTTAACCTTAACCAAAACTGAATATCGCCGTAAATAGAGACTTAAAGGATTTCGAGACGTAATTTTATTATCTTTTGTTTTTCGTTCTCTAGAATTAACAGTATTTTGATTTAAGTATGTCAAATATGTGAGAAAAAACCTCTAATCAACTCATTAACTCGAAGCGGTGCCGTCGAGACGTAGCTAAAGTCAAATACATGAACATTTGGTATTCGTAAAAGTCTTAATCTTTCGTGCTAAAAGTTTTAATAATATATTTTAGTTTTTTAAAACAAGTAGGTAGATTATGTACGGCTGAATTTGTTAGTTATAATGTGGCTAAGCAAAGAGGTAAGCCTGATTTCGAGGGACCTTGAGTTTAGAAAACCATTACTTTTCTAAAATTTGATGAGGGGAATGTGTAGAGTATATGCATTTGAGTTTAAATTTACTAAAAATAATTACGTATTTTACGTAAATGTTGCAATTTTAAATAATAACCATATCGAAACATCTCGTGTATATTCTTTCTGTCAGCAGTACATTATTTTGTTAAACTTTCACTGGTTATTGTAATATTTTAATAATTAAAGCTTAGAAGCTCGTAACCTTACGTAAGTCATGTGCGTATGTGTGTCGTAACGTGAGACAAACGCCTCAGCCTTGTCCTAGTTGTTGCGAATGTGACTAGATCGTAAGTCAGCTCCGATGTATGGACATCCGTCTAAGAATACACACACACACAGATTTAGAGAATTCTTAACTATTCAAACGATTAAATAATTGTTTGAATAGTTAAGAATTTTTTCTTAAATAAAATTGTAAGCTGTTGTCATTGTTAAGTAAACTTTGATAATTATATATATGTAATAAGGCTTGCCAGTTTTTTTTACGCGGAATATGGTCATTTTATATGACGCCCCAACATTGCTAGGGTAAGTAGACACACAAATAAAGAAATATAGCCTATGTTATAGAGATATTGGTGTAAGAATTTTTAAAATCGGATCAATAGTTTTTGAGTTTATCCACAACAAACAAACAATAACATCTTTTATCTATAATATTCGTATGGATAAAGAATAAATGCGTAACAATAGCGATATCAGATTATCAGATATTGGTTCAAGGTTCGATTCCAAGCAAAAGAAGTAAATTTGTAAGTGTTTTTTGAAATCATAAATTATTTTATAATACGATTTGTAACGGGCATATGGTGAAGGGCTCAACCCTTTACACTTTTGGGATGTAATAAATTCGGTGGCACCTTTGTAATTATCAGTAGTGGTATAAGATACGGCACGACATAAGAAATGTATAGCCTCATCTGTTATTTGATCAAGCCCTAGATTATGGGTACATTGACAAACCACAAGGGGGTTACCAAACTAAATCTGGGGCCAACACTGTTATATCTTAAAAACCAAATTAGTGTTGAACCCTTGCGTAGCTCGCCGTTCACGAATCTAGGGGTAAAGTCTAGAGTCTAACATTTCGTTGTACGTCAACGTTGACCTCTAGAATTAGAGCTCGGTAAACCACTTGTTATTTATCGGACGGAAGAGCCTTTTGTGAGTCTGCCTGCCGCGCCAGCGTCTAGCTCTATGTTGTCTATATTTATTTACGTACAAGAATAAAATAAGTCGCCGAAAATGTCTATATGTCATATGCATGTATGTTAAAAGATGTTCTTACGTTATGAATTGGTTTTTAATTTTAGGTCAGAGTTTTTATCGGGATCATCGGAGGTACAGCTTTCGCGATGTTTGAAGGCGCTGTGATTGCTATAATAAGGGACCAGAGAGCGGACTACGGCCTCCAGAGGGTGTACGGCAGCATAGGAGGAATGATCTCTTCCCCACTCTCCGGACTCCTCATTGACTACGCAAGCAGAGGAAAAGGATACACGGACTTCAGGTAAATATACATGATATGTGATCTAAAAGAAACATCACTTACATTTATATATTTCATGGCGACATATTTAATTATATTTTTTGTTCCTGTTTGTCTTCTTTAAATAAATAAATAAATTTAAATTAAACGTTTTTCACGAAACGAACATGGGATAGACTAAGTAGGCCTAATTACCTTCCATTATTACATAAGAGAGTTAGAACTCATTACAGCAACTTATTTAACAACACAATCAACTTCGAAATCCAGATAAACTTCTACGTGATGGAAGGAATTGTTTCAGTTACTATGCAATAACTTGTGGTTTTATTTTACGTAACAATATGGCAATCTGATCTGTATTCAGAAATTCAATATAGTATTTATTGCATCGTATCATGTTCGTCGTTAAATAGGAAATGATTGCTTACAGGCCAGCCTTCTACTTGTATGCGGTGCTGAAAGTCCTGTCAGGTGTACTGATGTTGAGCATCGATCTAGAATTCAAGCAGCCAGCTCAGAACCTTCTAGAAGATGTGATATCTGTGTTCCGCAATATTGAAATCGTTGCGTTGTTCATCGCTTGCTTTATAATGGGTAAGATATGTTTTTTCCTCGTACGTCTTAAGTATTGGACAGGCGTATAAATGTGATGCTATGGCATGATTGTCTATTTTAAAATCATTGGTATTACTTTGATGTTCTAATTATCATCAAGCAAAGTATTCACAATTTTCTAATTGAGAGACTCCCAATTATTCGTTTATCGTGACTACTGACGTCATTAAATGGGCATGACACTGAGCATTTAAACAATTCCTAAGTCTTAGAATTCAATGCTAGGTTCGATCGACCTACTAACTAACGGATGTTTATGGTCGCCCATACAAATGACTTTTAACTAGTCGCGTTAAATTAATTATATCTTTAAAAAACAATTCTGTGAAAGCGTGTCATAGAATGTTGTGTCGACTATCTCTACTCTTTCGCGAAGTAAACTATTCGGTATTTTTCCTTGCGCTGGTCATTTATTGAATTTTGAGAAAGAAAGTTTTGTTCTACAGTTATAAAAACACATCATTGCTCACCTACTAACTGTGAATTGGAAAGCGTTGTTGTTTTTTTTTTTTAATTTCAAGACGCTTTTATAATAATAAATAAATTTAAGGTTAAAAATTGTAGCGATTAATTAATCGATTAGTACCAAGGCTGTATTTCATTTGTAAAAGAATTATTCTACACTTTTCGGAACTCTGTTCGTTGGGGACTTATTGTAGGTAAATATTATTGAAATTGAATGTACTGTAATCAAGCGTATGATTTATTTATATTAATAATTAATATAAAAATGTCTATTTTTGTAACTAGACAAACAAACACTGAAAAAATACAATTTTATTAATATTCCATAATTGTGCTTGTTTTTAAACGCTTTTATTTAGCTCGACCTGTACGGAATTTATTTGTTTATTTGGGTCAAAATTAGAAATTAAAATTTAAGCACCTTCCCGTTGTCTGATTGATGTGAAATTTCGTATACACATTTAATTTAGATGACAATACAATTTTCAGTGCACATAAAATAAAAACGTTTAACTTAAAAGTGTTTTTTTTTTTAAATATTATTAATGATTAATATCGTACAGCGAAAATAACATAGTTCCTACCGGGTGCCCACGACACTTCTTTTTCATTAAATTTACATACTCTTAAAAGTGTGTCGCAATGTATTATTAATTAGACATAAATAACATTTCTAGCAGAAATACAACAAGGTGATAACGCTTAATATAACATATATGAGGTTTCTTTTAGTGATATTATTTTGAACAATAATATTAATATAATAACGGCCTGCAAATAAACAACTTCTTCGTGACTTATTATAATTTTTAATTGATTTTTAAAGTTTTTTAATGAATTCCAGGTACCGCATGGGGCTACATTGAAAGCTTCTTGTTCTGGCTGCTGCAAGACCTGGGCGCGTCTCGGTCGTTGATGGGCATCACGATCACCGTGGGCGGTATCGCTGGCCTGCCGCTTCTCGTACTCTCCGGCCCCATCATTAATAAACTGGGACACGCTAATGTTCTGTTTATAGGCTTTGTGTTCTACGCTATTAGATTACTCGGTAAGTTATCACTATTAAGACTCTTCAATGCTATTACTGTAAATATTGACTACTAAGTAAGAAGTTAGCAAGTTTTAAATATTACTTTGAACACAAAAACTACTACGACTCCATAAGAACTAAACGACGACGAGATATTTAATTTACATATGAAATTAAATATTTATAGGTATATTTAGATTTGAGATCATTTGAGTCTCGTATTATAATTTTTACATTTACAACATTTTATTAGGATATATAACGGATTCTCATATAAACTTTAGAAGCAATATACACACTATTATAGTTAATGGTTTTTAAAGCTTTTAATGTCTTGATTCCTTGAAACTAGAATTAAATTTACCTAAAATGTATTATTAATCTGTCAATTGATACGAAAATAAATAACAAGGCTAACAACATTGTCAGGCGTTTTGTCGAATGCATGCATAATGATATATTTTTGAGGAGAATGTAATCCCGAAATGAGAGTGTGGATTATAAAAGAAAGGCTCTTATATCTTGTTTTGGTATGAGATAAGACAGAGAGAGAGAGATATATATATATAGGATCAAAATATGTACATGCAACTTAATTAATTAGGTTAGTTAAGCTGTAAGACTTTAAAGAAGTTCAATTCAAGCGCACTCATAGGTTGGTTACATCACAAGTCGATGAAGTTGTGAATGTGTTTTCAAGGCAAACAGCGACAGACACACCAGCCAAAAAAACGTGTCGATAAATTCCAGAGTTCCTACGTCGTCGGTGATTTGAATATTTCAGGTCCTTGATTCTGATAGGACAATTCTGTTGCAATTGCTTAAAAACTATTGATATTACATTTTTTTAACCAGTAGTGGCATATGTATTTGATATTAGTGTTGTAAATAACTTTTAATCGATATAAATATATTTTAATCTTACAACAATCTTTGACCTTAACTTTTCGAACGTTTATTTCGTTCGTTCGTTGCACATAATAAGGAAATGCAACTACTGATAACAATATCTTAAATAAGTAACGTTTTTACCAAGTATTATACATTAACATTGTATGATATGGAAAATAAATAAATTATCAGAATCCGATAGTGCAGTTAGACTAGCTGTTGTCTGCGACTTCGTCCACCTTTTTATAATAAATAAAATAAAAAACTAATATTGTGTTTACGATAGTACAGGTAAAACCATTGACCACACTCAAGACTTTTTTTTAGAACGGAGTTCTTTATCTTACGTTACCATTTGTTTACGGGCTGAGGGCTAGACTGGGAAAAGTGTAAGCGTAAGGGACGTTGTACACGTTAAGAAAAGTCGCCGGGTCACTGCAAGAATTCGTGTCATTTCTACATACGATCTGTGTACTGCACAATGCATCGGCGCTAACCGCTAAGAAAAAAAATCTTGGCTGCGTTAGATATCACGTGAGGTGGTTCAAGTAGTTTTTAAAAATACTTTTTCGCATTTTAGTATTTTCACGTCATGTCTTATTTTCTATAGTACTCAACAGTTTGTCACATGTGGAGATTTTCATACGAAAATAGTAAACAATTTTTCCTCATGTTGTCCCAATTACTTGATAAAGGGTAATGAACCCGCCAAACTCATTTTTGGTGTATAATCGGATCTATCTAGTCAAGTCCCTACGTCCCTACGTCCGACTGCCCGAAAACAATCTTGTCGTTTACAAGTTCCTATTTGTCCTGTCTGCCGCAGACACGGTGATATTTCTTAATGTGTACAAGCGCCGTAACAGTAACATCTGACATCTGGCTGTCCCTAAGACAGCTCATGTCTTGTTTTATTAATATGTATTTGTTTAAATTTGTACATTATAAATTATATTACTTCTTACATATTATAATTATAATTGTGTACTATAACTTTTTCATAATAGAGATAATTTAAAGTACAGAGTATTTAAAAGGTAAAGTAAAAGTATATTGCGAAAGTAACTCCGTTCTAACCGGGTGTTCATAAGACACCTCTCCCTTTTAATTTAAAAATATTATCAGTGTATCGACATAATTTACTAATATTTCTCTTAACCATTTCTTAAGCCAGAACATGGTTGACGACAATAGCCGAATGGCGGAATCGAACCCACGAACTCTTGTCCGATAGTCCATACATTCAACAATTAAACTATCGGCGGTTAATAAGTTATATTTTAGATACCACTATAGAGAATATCTTAGATCCATTCCATCACCCTGGTTCTAATTATTATATCTGTTGACGCGTTAAGTTACTTTATTAAATAAAGGTATTCTTGTAACATTGCTTATTCTATCAGCTAACATAAATAAATGCAAAAATTGTGTTGAATTGTTATCGTTCTGAATAATAATGCTTGGGAAATAAATAAACTTAGTTTTTTTTTAATTGTAATCGGATCTCCGAATTCACGAACATAAATTAATCGACAAATATCAAATATAATCAATATAAATATTACGTGGTATATTTTGCGAGTACCGTTACTCGATTGTTCGACGCCTTTCATTCGTACTTCGAATTTATTTTACTCTGAGCTTCTAGAACGATCCTACCTTGGCATTAAGTCGGTACTAATGTGGAAAATACATAGGTTTGCCTCGGGCGTGCCGTTCTGATTCCGTTACAGATATACGTAATCATACTTAAAAAGTACAGTTCTGTTTGTTTTCATTCGTTTGATTTACGTAATTATACTTAAAAGGTAGATGTTATGTTTGTTCAAGGTAAAAAGGCAAGTTACGTATTCATATTACGAGACTTGTGACTTATTTATAAGTTTTAAAACTGTAAGGTTTTAATTTAGTGAGTGATTTTGTTATTAGGGACTCTTATATGTTACTGGCTTTAGACAAACCGTGAGATCGATTGAAATACTTACATTGTATGCATATTATGAAACCAAATTGCAATGTTCCATAAGGTCGGTATTTCTACAGTCCTTTGAGATATCTACGTAAATAATTAATTCACTTATTACTTCAGAGCAGCTTTTTTAAAGTGGCAAGCGAGCAAGCCGTTCACCTGATACTAAATAACTGCTACCCATAGGCATCTTTAACAAGGTAATGAGTTGCAGATATGTCGCCTACATTAAATGAATAGAGGAGGGAGATAAACAGAAAAACGATATGTCCTTTTCCTATCCATCCCCTAATCCGTCAAATTGAGAACCAGAAATAGGCTTTCGGCACTTCACTCATCCGACGAAACCCAGAATACTCTACTTCAGGCCAATCTTCTGTGAGGTCGTGGTATTTCACCGGTCGAGCCGACCCATTCTTATTTTATCTATCTATATTATCTACCACTGGCAAAGTGTAAAAAAAGTAGTGACTGGTATTTTGAAGACACGTAATCTTTACCTTCGGAAACAATGCTTCAGTTTTATAGGTAAAATCTTAAGGCAACATGAATGTTACAGGTTATTCCTTGATTTACAATCCGTGGCTGTGCCTGATCTTTGAGGCGCTGGAGTCGGTGACGTCATCGCTATCGTTCACGGCAGCGGTGACGTATGCCGCGCGCCTCTCCTCCGTCACCACCGACACCTCCGTGCAAGGACTCCTTGGCGGACTGTACTATGGAGTTGGTATGTGTTTATTTTGAAGTCCCGCCTTTTTTGCGTGTGCATGTTGATTAAGATAGACAAGTGTAAACACTTTAATTTATATATTATGTGAAATGTTTTATACACTGAACACGTTTTTAAAATAGACAACTAAGATAAATTGATTTTTTTCCGATACTAGAAACCAATCTTACATTTTGTTTTAATACTCTCAAAAATGCTTACGCCAGGTACAAAATCTCAGCAATTTCCGCAAAAAAGAAAAACAAACGCGAATTATAAAAGTTTGGTCATTTATCTATTATATCATTTACATGATATTCGTTTGCTTGTCTACTATAGAAAATAAAATATTTTCTAACTTCAATTTTTCTACGCCATTGTTATGTCCGAGGGTTCATACAATAGTATAGAATGGAAAGGTGAGCGTTAGCTCGAAGCTCCATTGTTAAGAATAGAAACGCGGTTAAATAATAATTTACTATAAAACGTTCAACTCGATCATATTTATGCATTAACTGAGGATTATTATTAGCCCATAATTCAAACAACAATTACAGTATAAAAAATACACGACATTTTGACTATGACTATGTTGTCCGAGTGTCTTTTAGCAAATCCTCCATGTTTTCACTATAATCTCACGTAACAGTTTTGTTTATTTTACATGTTCACATGTAATCTCTGCTAATTAACTGAGAATACATAAACCCAGATTCTGAAAGGTTTGTCAAATTTTTATTCAACTTAGTGATATCAAATCAATTATAGTTTCATAAATAAATGTTGATGCTCAAGCTTCTAGCGACTCAAATGACATTTGACAGCTAACTAGATAATTTTTCTATTAATCAGCCTTTCAGAAACCGGGCGGTAGTGTAAATTTGGAAAATTACAGTTAAGATTTTTCAGTCGCAACAGGCAAACCGCGGTGGTAGGCAACTGTATTAGGGTTAAATTATACACTTCTATAAAATATTTTCTTTAAACTGATATACGCAACGATACGCAAGTTCTCACACTACTCCTGCAAGAAATTTTTTGTTTAGTTGGATTAAAACAGGTCATACTTATTCTAACTATTTGTTACAGGTAAAGGATCTGGCAGTTTGATAGGCGGATATTTAATGAAATTCGTCGGTACGAGACCAACGTATCAAATATTTGCAATTGCGACATTCCTGACGGGATGCGTCTATTACCTATTTAACAAGTTCTACATTGGCAAGCGTCCCTATAATGACGACAACGACATCTGCAAGAAGAGACCGCCAACTTTAGACGTCGAAGACTGCGATGCGATCAAGAAGGAAAACGATAAGCCATGTGCGCCGCTAGATGTCGTTAGTAGGATTGAGAACGATAAAATAAGGAGTCCGATTATTGAGACAATACCGAAAACATCAAACGAACAAGTGAAAGCCGTTACAGATTTGGACGGCGGCAGTGACTCTGGAGTGGACAATCCGGCGTACGCCGAGAGCGAAGCCTCCAATGAAGTGACACGAAAGGATGACTGCAAAATTACCAAGTAGTGTTTGTGATATTATGTATGATAAATAGTTCAAAACTTACAAATTAGTTTTATAAAATTATATATACACCATTGTTGTAAGTAAATGTATAGAGTATTAATAAATTTGACCAATTATTTTTTTGTATTATTTGTGAACTGAATCGTTTGACTAATTTTACATTACGTTTTTTAACGTTACGGTGTAGGAAGCGGCAGTATTTGATGAAATTTGTTGGGATGAGATTGGTTCCTCAATAGAAAGATGATTTGTTCATATCATCTAAGACGAACAAGAGTCAGCTTATGTATGTTAGTAAGCGGCTAGGAAATGCGGTATAATGTACCATGACAGAATGACAACGAGTACTGTGGGCACAGGACCTGTACCAACTGAGACCATTGGCTACTACAGACTAACGAACGAAGTAGTAAATTTCCTAACACCTACAGTAAACACATAAACTATGATTAAAAAACAAATACGTACATACATCAAACAAGTTTATGATGCCGTACATATATATGCAGATTTGGCAAGGGTATACCAAAAGTAGTTACAATTTCTTTACTTTTACTGCGACTCTGCCAATGTCGCAATCAAGTGTTGTTTCGCTAAGTCGGGAAAATAAAACGTTTTTTTTTGTAGTAAATTGCAAATGTACATTTAAATCTTTTTTTATAAACCGGAAAGTACGGATGTTTTAAGGCAAATTTATTATTTGCAACTAAACCTTAGTGAGTAGAGTTAAACTTATTGTAATTTATAATATGTAATCCAAAAATCACATGACAGACACGAGTGCACGCGTGACATGTTTGTAATAGATTATTGTAGCCTATTTTAATTTGGAAATGCTCTGAATATTTTGTACAAATATGTAACACTTTCTACTCTTCTTGAGCCGCGTGTGACATTGATTATCCCGCTAACCAGTGTAAATTGCAGCCGATACGGGGACCATACGAATCGTGCTTCAGGCGTTCTACATACTATATAGTACCGCTACAAATTATCGCTATTTTACTCCCGACAAGTCGTCTATTCGGACATAGTGAATACGTAAAGTATATTGTCAAATTATCATTCTCCAGTCAGTATTTGAGCTGAACGCTCGTTTCCGTTCCTATATTCCAATGCGGTGTGATCGTTTAAAATGAGAGTCATAACAATAAATTCGTTTTTACTGGTTATCAGTGCGTTATATAATAGTAAAGTTTTGGCAGGAAATTTACCCGGACCAATGGTGTACGTAGTAACGCCGTCGACACGTTCAGCGCAAACTGATGAAGGAAGATCTGCACCGTTTTACTATCGCAACTGGCAACGAAGAATGGACTCGGAAACTAGCTCCACGACAACGGCGGCTCCGACGATGTCAACGCCTAAAGCCGATACACCCGATCTTATATTTGCAGAATTTGAATCTGATGGTAGCATGAAAAAAAGTATTAGAAAACTATTAGAAAAAGAAAGGGTCGAAACTAAAACTTCTACAACATTCCAACCGATTTACGTTCCCGATGAAGAGTTTCAACCTGTGACGCAAAAAACTAACTATGATTTACCATTAGCGGCTGAAAATCCTCTCCCCAAAGATACTGGAGAAAGTAAATATTTTGAAATGTATAATAAGTTCTATAATATTGCGCCTACGGCTTATAATCCAACAACTTCGCCTTCAACTACTACGACGAGATTGACTACTACATCGACAGAAGCCCCACCAAGCAACGTTGAACATATTTGGCATATAATCGACAGTGAGAAATCAACACAAGATTCGGGCAACTGGGAAGAAGTTCCCATTGAATCGAATGGGGAAGAGAATAAAAGTCCAACACAATCTCAAATCAATACTGACGATCATGTAGAAGCAGAAGGTGGCAACGAAGACGACGAACAATTCACGGATTTCGCAGTACCCGGGTAACTATATAACTTTTTCTTATAGATTTTATGTGATCTACATGTAATCTATTATTCTAATGTCAATATTGTTCCTTGCAGATTTGCTGCAAACCCGGGGAACGGAGCTGAAAACGAATCTCGAGGAATACGCACCGAATCGAATCTACGATTCCCTTACGTTAATTTAAAACCTTTTCAGATTAAAACAATGAAGAAGCCCATGCATAATATTTTATCTAATAGTAAGAAAAACAATAATTTATTTACTAATTTAGATAATTTTTATGATTTAAAAAATCCCGTTCGAGGTGAAGCGCAAGACATTGTACCTCAGCAGAAACCGATCGATCGTTATAATCCGGCCCAGCCCTATTTGCCACAACCGAGTTATGGTGCCAATTCTAAAGAAACTAATTCAGCCCCTGTAAAGGCTACTGCAAATCTTGTACCACCACCTCTACCTCAACCACCGAAAATAACCGATAATGATTTTCCTCCTCCGACAAACTACGAATCTTTTCCTCCATACCCTCCTTTGAATTTTAACAGTGCGCCTCAAACGCCTCCACCGCCTCCACCGCCTCCACAGGCTCCAGCCTCTAAGCCAATATCAGATTATTCACCGCCGGTATCCCCTGTTGACAATGGCGACTTGGATACACTTGACTCACCGCCCGACTCTCCCATGGATAATGGTGACTCGGATTCAATTTATTCTGGCCCCAGTTCCCCCGGTGACAATAGTGACTCTGATTTATTTAACGGACATGGCGATGGCCTCGCCATGGACCTTGGTTATCGTTATAAACCACCTTCAGGTCCACCGCAGTATTTCGCTCCCACCGTCCCCCCAATGCCCTCTATGCCTTCTATGCCACCCATGCCGATGGACCAACCATTCGAAGGCTACAGCTACAATAAACCTTTCATGCCTCCGGATTCTCTTATGCCAGACGACGACAGTAAACCTGATTTTCATGGCTTTTATGATGATAAACCTGACGATTTCCATTATCACCATCATCACCATCCGACAACTACTACCACTGAAATGCCTCGTGTCAACAGATACAGTTATTACTATTTAGGCAAGAAGTTGTATTACTTGCCGCTATACTTTAGCGTGTACTTCATTGTTTACGTCGGAGCCCTCATAATAAAGGCGGTGTTGCGGCATAAGATTGTGTACCCCAACAGTTGGAGGCCGAACGACACAACGGCGGGCTTCTTCTCTAAACGATCCATAGACTCTTGGGATCTTTCAAATGAAAACTTGCATGAGATCACTGGAAAAGTAACTCACGCCATAGCTACTGCAGCTAAAACTTACATGAACAGCAAAGAGAAAAATGAGTAAAAATGTGTTTAGTGTTACTGCATAAATTTCAATATGATGTACATACATTTTACTACTAGAATATTAGACTAAGTCGTTGTGATCTGGACATACTTAATTTAAAAGTGTATGTATAAGTGAATTCATTATAATTTGAGTACAGTTCATTCTCACAACGAGTTTATTATAGAATTAAGTATTTATAGGTTATAATAAATTATGTTTTCAGTTTAAATTGTTTTTTTTTTCCTAATTATTTACTTAAATTGTTCCTTATCGAATGAATTGAAAGAGGAAAACTTGGTTTATTATCGTGGTTTACCAAATTTATTAGGTTTTATAATTTAGACATAAAAAGCAACCGGTTAGCCGATTGTTTACCGGTTGCTTTAAAATTTTAGAAAAAATTGAAATAATATGAAACCAGGTTTTTTTTTACATTACAACCATTTATGGTTGTATACATGGTTTTAACTTTATTCAATTAAAGATGATATAAACGAGAATATACGCGCATTATTGTTAATATAACAGTGGTAGAGCCCGCAATAACAATATCTGTTACACGAATGGGTCGGCTCGACCGGTGAAATACCACGACCTCACAGAAAACAGGCGTGAAATAGAAGTACTCTGCGTTTCGTCTGATGAGTGAGGTGCCGGAGGCCTAATTTCAGTCCTCTTTCCCTTCCCACCCTTTCCTCATAAGGATAGGATGGGATCGGGAAGTGGATTGGACGGGGAGGGGGTTAACGAGAAAAAGGAAATATCCTTATTCCTGTCTATGCCCATTAAAGGTAGGCAACATATCTGCAGCACATTTGTTTGTTGCGGATGTCTATGGGTGGTTTTCACTTGACGTCAGGTGATCCGCTTGCTCGTTTGCCGCCTTTTTCCATAAAAAAAATTGTAAAATTACAAAACCATTATTTGTCAAAAGGTGGCAATAGTTAAATTGATCCGATCGCTACCAAACCAAACCAAAGACCCGGTAGTCCGATCAGAACATTTCCTGAAAATATCATCGAAATCTGTCTAGCCGATAATTGTCTAGTCTATAGGGAAACACATACACACATCGTCTTTTATACATTTATAGATGATAATCATTTTATCATTCAATTTGGTTCACATCATATCAATCCATCGGAAATCGGAGCAGATGTTCTTTCATCGATATTATTAGATTCCAAACGTGACTATGGAAATGGAATGGGTAATTTGATGCGCTCCTCATACACTTTAGTCATTACTGCAAGATTTTTTTTTATCACGAAACAATATATTAAAAAAAAACAATTGCATTTATGTCGCAAATGCTATATCTCTTATAAGCTTCTAGTCTTAATTATTAATTTGTTTCTTTAATCATATTTAGGAATTATTAAAAGAAATACTTTCACTATTATTGTCAACTTGGTCAAATGAAAACACGAGGTCAATTGGAAAGTAGACATAAAAAGGTAATTTTGACAGACGTGCTAATTTGTACTGTTCGCAGGCCCCATTCACAAGAAGGTTGCTAAGTCTATTCACATTTCGTTTATATATAGACGGTAACATAGCAAGGTTTGTAAGAAACAGGATTCTTACCACGATTAGCCTTTTTGAGCTCCCGATATTTCGGCTCAGTTGCATGCGCCATGGTCACGGGCTGCCTGGAGATATGCGGTAGTGCGAAAAAATGTTACTGGTAGGTAGATAACATAGCATAGAAATATGCCATGTTACCGAAATATATATGTTTTTCTGATATTAAGCAACAAAAACCCTAAAAGTTACTAGTTACTGGTTCATCTTAACGCCAACTCTAGGCCAGGCCTAGAGGTATTTGCTGTACTTTCCTTAGACTCTTTTATTAGAACCTTTTAAAACATATCTAGATCATAGACAAATAGTTGAGAGGCATACAGTTGTGGGATGAGATTGAGGTTGTACTAATGTAGAGAAAGGTGACAGCTAAACTGCTGACGACTGAGTAAAATACAAAATTAAGGCTCTTCTCAAGGTCAATGGATTTTAAATGATTACTAGTTAAGTAGATATTTCGGGCTGCTTTATATTGTATGAATGTTTTAATAGAAGATGTTGGTTTTGGGCAGGCCGCTGTTCGTTTGAGCACGCTCACATCATGATGAATAATTAAGTTAACGACTACAGATTCCTCTCAATCCTTCAACTGCTGTAAGTGCACCAGATGACAATTTGTCAGTGAAGGACGTCCAAATTTTGCTTTGACTATTAGCCAGTATAAGCTGTGTATCTTACATGATTCGGTATGTTCAAGCTTGAACAAAGCGTTTGTCATTCCACAGGGATCTGGCTTCATAACGAAACACAGGCGGTTGCTCTTCGAAACAATGAAGTCAAAGTGATTTAACGAAGTTGAGGTGCAGTTGTACAAACCTTTGTCACCTGAAATCTTTCAAAGCTGCCATGACCCAAACTTCATACTTGGGAATCGTTTTTATTTGTATTTGGAACATATACAGAGAAATTTTCATGATTTATAAAATGAGAAAGTTCAGATCGTCATCGGCTCATGCTCTAATATCAATGCCCTATGAGATGAAATCATCATTCTTCCCTGTCACAGCACTCTTTCCGGTTTTGCGCCAATAAAATCCACTTCCTGCTCTGCACACTAATGATGACATCAACCCATCTAGCTGGAGGCCCGCCAACTAGTTTCTTTGCTTCCTAGGGTCACCATCTCGTCACCGCCTTACTTCACCTGCCATATGTCCACCTGGCCAAATGTCGTGCCACTTGAGCTCCGTAATACCAACATGGAAGACTAATATGAGATGAAAGAAAGTTTATTTATTTATTTATCATGGTAAACACAATTGTGTAATACTGTTAATGTCATTACAATTAATTGTTAAAAATGCTAATACTTACATTGAAAAACGACTACTTGATTAATAAAAAATAATGGTAAGTAATTGTTACATC
>JWHW01018829.1:285389-309752 GCA_000931545.1 Papilio glaucus | reverse complement strand
CCCGCCAACTAGTTTCTTTGCTTCCTAGGGTCACCATCTCGTCACCGCCTTACTTCACCTGCTATATGTCCACCTGGCCAAATGTCACGCCACTTGAGCTCCGTAATGCCAACATGGAACACTAATATGAGATGAAAGAAAGTCAAAAATTATTTTTTCATCCTGATAAACGCAATTGTGTATACAATTAATTATTAAAAATGCTAATACTTACTTACATTGCAAAACGAATTGTAATTTGTAATTGTTATATCAATTTTAATTTTTAAAATCCATAGCCGGGAAATGTATTTGTCTATAGAATAGAAAGTTTTACTTATCGAACTGTTTAGATTTAAAATTCCGGAAGAGTTTCGCAGACAGCCGAAATATTCACGATAACGATACTAATGACGCTAATATAGTACAGACGAATGCTACTTTCTATGCGGTGGACTAATGGCCAGTTTATCCATACTATTGTAAGTGTTAAAAACTACAATATTTAGATTATTTGTCAACGATTTGTATTGTTTGAGTGATATTAAGCAAAGAAGCATCTGTAGAGCTCGCTACATCTGTCGTACGAATGGGCTGGCTCGATCGGTGAAATACCATGCTCTCGCAGAAAACAGGCGTGCAGTAGAAGCACTCTAATTTCTATATTCTAGAAAAGGTAGTTGATACATTCCATGACAAATAATCAGTATAAAAATCTAAAACAGGGTATTGAGTCCTAGTACCACCGCAGACGTCTAATATTTTGACATTCATATTGCGCCACGTATTAAATAATAATTATAGTACAGGAGTTTACGTAATTAGTATTTAAGTTTTATTGTAGAATTATAGCTAACATTGTACCATACTTTTTCTTTAGTTTTTTTCTTTTATTTTCGTTTATGCACCTTGATACCATACTTGATGCGCGCTGTGTTTGTTTGTAATTGAAATTGTATGTTATTTATAACATAGGTTATATGTATATATTTAATAACTAGCTATTGCCGCGACTTTGTCCGCGTTGAATCCAATAAAAATGTGTTTCATCGCGCACTATTAATAAAAACTTTATTTTATTTGGTTGCTACAATACAAATTGAATTTGGCCCTGTTCTCATTTTATATGCGGTCGTTACTACCAGTTTTCGTCTCCCAAGTCGATCTATCCTCCGAAATTTCAATCGTGACTCCCTTCTTAATCATGTCTCTTTTCACGTAATCTGTCCGTCTCTACTTAGGCTTGCGCCTACCGGCATACCCACTATACTAAGGATTAAAACTCCACGTGTCCCATTGTTTCCTGCTCATAACATGCCCATATAATGCTAACGCTTTCGCTCCTTAATCGGCTAGTCTAAGTCGGGATCTTTAAAATTATTCTTCATGATTTTTTTATTCTGTATGTAAATTAACATGGGCTGCTCCAACATTTTTAATTCTGTTTTAATTTTCAATTAAATGTCGTTACGTAAGGTATCGTTCTATCGATTTTATAGATATAGTCCTTTATATAGTTCCATAGTATATAGATATAGTTCCATAGTATTTTATGTATACCTAGTCTTGCCATAAACACTGAAACAAAGAAAAAAATTCTATTGCAAATAACAGCATAATAATAATATTACTTTTACGGTATGTTAGTTTAATACATAAATATAAAACAATTTTAAAATATAAAAAGCTTATTCAAAGTGGTCACAATGGCTGCAATACAGTCCTCTAAACGTTGAGGCCAGTTACCAATAGAAGCACACACTCTTTCCATGGGAACATTCTTCACTGTCAACCACACGGATTGTTTTAGGGACTCCAAATTATCATGGCGTTTAGAGCAAGCCGTACTGTTTTTTGTGTCACAAACAGAGAAGGTCTCATTGTCAACCTGAACCTATTAATAGCCCGGTACACAAACATTTTACTAATACCAAGCGTATGGGGAGTTTTAAATTGAATTAAAATTGCATTTGGCTCCATACCTACTTTGTGTAATGCAATCACAGCGATTCGGTTCTCTTTATCACACTACTTCATTTTAATATCGCAAAATATTGTACAAAGTATTGGCGCCAAAATGAAAAAACTCAATGAACAATTATAAAAATGATAGATTCCAAATTCAAATGTAATATTTTGTTTATTTTTAATTGTAACAGTATTTATGGCCAGACTAAGTACATCTGTGAAAAACAAAATAAAATACATCTCACGGGCATCGTACATTTTTCCGGAATAATAAGTAGCCTATGTGCTATTCCAGACTATAATCTATCTCTGTGCCAAATTTCATCCAGATCCGTTAAGCAGCTTCGGCGTGAAAGAGTAACAAACATCCATCCAAACTTTTGCATTAATAATATTACTAAGATGTATTTATGTTGTGAAACTAAGAGTTGTAATTTTGTTGATAAACCCTTTGACTCATTGAATTGACTTTAGGTTTAGGTCCTAAACCTCCTAAGACATTATCGGTTTATTTAAACTTCCAGTGGGGACCGGGGTTGAACCATCGCGTCCGGCCGTAAAGTGGAACCAGCTCGTACAACATGTTGTAAACCTGTCCAAACTTACCCGTCCTTATTGGAAAACAGAAATCTTTTGATAAGGTCTAGTATAGAGTATAAACAAGCCAACTAATTCATCCTAAAGGTAGTTTGACTAAGCCGTTTTTAAAATTAGAGAGAGCGGTTTACAACAGTATTTGTATTATATTTAGCTCTTTTTTTTTTAAAAACAGCAAAATAACATTGTTTATCTAATCAGTGAAAAGCCTCATAGCGACAGCTGTCTTTCGAATAAATTCTAAGTTCTTACTAGTCTTTGTGTCAGTGAAGTGACGATCTTGCAAATTAAATTGACACGTCTCTGTTGAGAGTAACGAGAGCACGATTTGTTTGCAGAATCCATATGGCAGGTGCTCCCTTTGCGCGGTTAACTGGGACGCATCGTTTCAAATCAGTCAGTTTGACTTCAGCCAACTGTGCACCAAGCACGGGCCCCGTGGTGATATTTAAAAAAATTAAATAATACGTTTTAACGGAAAGCGATAGTTTTCAAGTGATTTAAAGTTGCAGTATATTAGTATACAGTTTATAGGTGAAATGTCAATACGGGGTATACTTCCTTTTACTTGCCATGCGTTGGTGTGGACGCTGGCGGTGGCGTTCGTGCTATGGGCCACCGGCGCCGGCGCGGACCCGGCGCGGTACGACACTGTCACGCCGCACTCGCCGCTCTACAATAGATATAAATATATACCACCGCAGTAAGTCATATTTGATGTATCATATTTGATAGGAGTCCGAATCCAATAATTTTTATAAGACTTATGGCCGGCTTAGTCTGTAATTTAAAATAAATCAAAAATAACAACGATCTGTAAGCCAGAATTAATTGCAAGGTCTTACGCATTTCACTGTTCAAATCTTTCATTGACTAAAATTTATGTAGTATCCAAAAGGCAGAAGTTCATCCTTAATTTTTTTCCGAATTCTTGTTGTGGCCTAAAAACGGGTTTAATTTCTTGTTCTTCATGATACGTGTTGTGCATTTACCAAGATACATGTCTCTTGATTGTAGCATTTTTTAATTACATTAATTTGAAATAGTATGTAATACTAAACAACCAATGTAACTATGAAGCCGAAATCTTTAAACAATTCGGCTAGAGTAGCCTCATGAGATATTGGAATATCAGTTTTCTCAGTTTCAATAGCCAAAGTAATATGACCTGCATGCAGTACTCCGAACGGATTCAAGACTGCGGTTTCATTCTAGTGTAGGTAACATAATGAAATTTGAGGGAATTTACTAGTGAAACTGCTTTATTCAGCTTGGCCAGGGTAACTTCAACAAAGACACCGATAGACACATTCGACATGAGAAATTCCGCTCCATCCTCATCTCGCAAATAGGTACCTAAATGCCTAAAGACTTTAATCAGAACGTTCTATCCGCAAATACTTACGGCGCAGAAACTTGGACTCTGATGGTGGGGTTGTCTGAAGTTGAAAGTAGCACAGCAAGCAATGGACAGAACTTGGCTCGGTGTTTCTCTAAGGGATAGAATCCGGAACGAAGAAATCCGACAGAGAACTAATATAGACGACATAGTTCTTAAAGTCAGTAGGCTGAAGTGGCAAAGAGCCGATCAAGTCAGGTGTGGGAGGAAAAACTTGGAATGGGAGCCACGGATAGGGACCAGCATTGTGGGGCGCCCTTCTTCCAGATAGACCGATAATCTCGTAAGAACAGCAGGAAGTCGCTGAATGCGGAAAGCAGAGGACCGCGTACTGGAGAAGACATTGGGGAAGGCCTAAGTTCATCCGTTGTCTGATACAGGCTTATGATGAAGATGACGTGTAAGCTTCACTCAAAGTGTGAGGGATAAAATGCCAGTGCCCGGCGCCCTGGGCTTTCGCCCAAACGCGCCCTCTCCTAACGCCGCTACTGATTGTTGCTAAGTATTGATTTGATACGTTAATGGCGATAGCCTAATGGTTGAGCATGGATCAACGATCCCACAATGGAAGATTCAAATGGCAGTTGCAATCTGTCAATACATTTCTGTATTTCTATATTTCGTAATTTTATATAATATTTAAATATGAGTTTTACATTGTTGTAATTTAAGCCACTAAGTACTATAGTGAGAGATGAGTCTAAAACAAATTGGGACCAAATGCTGTCGCATTAGCATAAAATGCATGTCGAACAAAAAAAGAATCATCGAAATCGTATCATAAATCTCGGCGTAATCGGAGTGCAAACATTAAAAAAAAACGAGCGAATTGATAACCTCCTCCTTTTTGGAGTCGGTAAAAAAGATAATAACCCATTTTATTAAAGTTCAAAAATGAATAAATCACTTACCGTTCTCGTCAAATGTAAATATTCCTAGTATTGTAGCAAAGGTAGCGCCTGTGTTAAGCTTTATGTTTGGTAAAGTGTTCCTTGCACTACATAATACGAAGGCATTTAATTTATGCGATATATAATGTTCGGGAAAAAATGAGGGTTTGGGGGAGGCTTTAGACTTTAGCTTTTACATCATTGTCTTAAAGAGAACAGGACTCTCTTTAATAAGATTTATCTGGTTACTTTAAATAGCTTTGATTTGAGATGCACCTCAATTAAATATGTTCTACAAAGATCGTTCTTTGTTTACATTGTTTCTTGAACGTAATTGTAAGTTATTTGTAAGTAATGTGTAGCGTCTTAAGCATTTACAAGTTTACCTTATTACAAATTACTACATGTTATGTTTACATTTATCTATTTAAAGGTACAGCTACAATAGTTACAACCGAGAAGATGCGACTTCAGCACCTCCCGACCTTGAGCCTTCGGGATACAAGATTGCGCCCTCCGAAGTCATACTCTCCGGGCTGCGAACTATTCTGGATGTGGTCAGGAAAATGAACAAGAAGCGTTTAGGCAGCAAAGTACCCCAGGCTGCTGTAAATACGACTGAAATTCAGGTGAGACTATACCAGTAATATTATCAGTGATAAAAAATTGCTTCTAACAGCGGTGAAGTCCAATGCTTTTACGTTTCACTCTTTACATCCTGATGTAAATGTGTTACAGATTCGACGTCTTTTTATTTGCTATCGAATTTTGATGTATCACGTATATCAAGGACCTGAAAATGCATCATAGCCTTCTTGTGATTTTATAGTGATAATTTATTTTTCATTATTGCTTTAATTATTTTTAATTTTGGAATACGTCAACACAAAAATTAAAAGTTAATAAAAAGCCATTAATTATTATTTTTAAATATTCATAAATATCGGAATGCGTAAAAATGACTAAATCATAACGAAGTATATACATAATTTTTATGAAGAATTAAAACAGGAAGCATATTTTGATGTTAAAGCGGCAATAGCCCAAATAGGTTTAAAGTACAGATTGCTAAAAATTAGGTCGTATGTTCGAAACCGCTTTTCGACTTCTTGTCGTTAATTATCTAGAAGAGATTAATATATTTTACAAAATCTGTAATTATATAGAACTGAATAAGTAAACTTTGAAACAGGTTCTAAAAACGGATTAAGAATATATATGCTATCGTACTAAAATTCAATTTAGCGGGTATGTCATCGTATTATTGTAGCTCGCATCCGTCGTTAGAATAGTCGTCAATATTTAGAATTAATAAAAAAAATATATCTACAGTGGTAGCTACGCAACAACAACATCTGTTGCACGAACAGACCGGCGCGACCGATAAAAAACCACGACCTCACAGAGGAGGCGTGAAGTTGAAGTATTTCTGGGTTTCATCTGATGAGTGAGCCGCCTGAGCCCTAATCCTGGTCCTTTTCCCCTTCCGGTCCTTTTCTAAAAAGGAATAGATGTGAATAGAAAGATGATTTGACTGGGGAAGGGATTGATAGTAAACGAAAATATATTTTTTTCTGTTTGTCACTTCTATCCATTAAAGATAGGCAACGCATCAACAAGTCATTAGCTCGTTGCAGATGTATAAGGGTAGCGGTCACTTAATACCAGGTGTACCGCTTGTTCGCTTGCCACCTTCTTCTATAAAAAAAATATACATGTGTTGTGTTATGCTGACACGGGTGTCACGGCGATCGAATTAGGGCCAATAGTAACGGTACTGGCCGAACTGGGTGACCGAGCGTGGTGGCGCTAATTGTGCGCTGCAGGCCGCACCCTTGTTTGTCCAAACAATGATAACGCCAAAAAGAAAGTTTTGGACGCGACATTTAAACATCTACTTTGAATTATCCCGCAAAAGTACACTTTTCTAGTTAGATTTCCTAAAAGAGTAAAGCCGATAATTATATTTATATAGACCTTGGCGAAAAGAAATCTGAAGCATTGGAATTATTTTTTTATTTGAATGTATTTTAATAAATGTAATTTCAGTTAAAATAAATTTTAAAGGAAAGAAATAATTTTCACCATCTCTTTACTCTTATTATTTAGTCTGGGGTAGATACAATCTTTTAAAAACCCTTCTTCGAATTCGAGGTACTCGTACCAGGTCTTGTTATTTGTCATCTTGTCTTGCTTTTTACCCTCGGTCAATGCTGATTACGTATTAACATCCTAAAAGCAGCATCCTAATATCATATACTTGAATGCGAGTATATGATACCGATTATCATTAAATGTTGCATACACATTGTTAGGGGTACAAAACCACGGAATCAAGTTACAAAAATTTCCGGCAAGGATGATAAGAAATGAACGTGTGCGAATTCGCGGGCAACACCAAGTACTGTAAAAATGTAACCCTACCACCACAATCCAAAATATCCGCTTTACGTGGTATTTCTCATGTTATAAACACATGAGAAATATCACGTAAGGCGGAAGGATTCGAAGGATTTACATGTAGTTTCGATCGGATCATTGAGCGACGGGAGAAGCAAGCAGTTGTTTCACGATTCTGCGACACTCTTCTATTTGGGAGAAAATGGCTCTAGGGGGAATAGCCAGGCGATTATAATGATAAGAATAGAATAAGGCGATTATAATGATAAGGATTTAAAAATAGATCATTGTAAAAATACAGTCATACTTTTATTAATAATACATGAAATCGTTTTCAGTTGCGACGCGCTAAGACCTCAAACGAGACGTCCGCGGAGAGCGGCCGCGGCCTCGAGGACTACTACGACGAGCATCACGACCACGACTATCACGAAACCACCACCACGGCCAAGCCCATGAAACAGGGCCGCTACACTGACCCCTGGGCTGGATATTACGACTGGATCATCAACGAGGGTTCCTTCAAATTCTGGAGTGTATTTCAGGTATTTATTTTTACTTTTTTTTTGTTCTATAATTATTTTTATACCGTCCACCATCGATTAAACAGTGGTAGAGAGCAACATCTGTATATATACCAGAGTAGCCAATTAAGTCGCCAATTGGCAACTTTGGAATAAAACTTATAAATATAAATCGCATTTATTTTACGTTTTTTGTACCCGACGTTTCGAGTATTTTACAGCGCTCATGGTCACGGGGGTGTAGTATTCGCGTAAATGTAATAAATCACTAATTGGTAACTTCTAAAAATCCCGCAGTTTGGCGTTCCCCGCGGTAAGCTGTAAAAGTCTCCGTGCTTGTAATAAAAAATAACGGTTTGTTCTGTGTAATCCTGTAAAGCCTGACAAGAGGAAATAAAACTGCACGAACATCACATTTCACAAGTAAATAATCAAGTATCGGAACTGTTTTTGCACAAAAAAGTAGAAAATTATGCTAAGTTTTTTTAACGTAGAGTTTTTCAATGTTTGTGTATTGTAGACTGTGTGTTGTATCTAGAGGTTTGTAAATCTAGTCCCCAGAATACACATTACAGTGATCATGTGTCGTGAAGCTCTGGGCATCATCAATACAGCAAGTGGTTTTTGCACATTCAAAAATTAAAAACTCATTGATGTAAACTATAGTTCAAAATACCAATCCCTCTTTCATCAATATTATGGGATTATAATTAACATTTCGTAGAATGATTATAGACTATTAAAAATGTTTTAGTAACTGTGTATGATTACTTTGAGGAACTAGTGTGTATAAAGCAACTGCAAAGATATAATATATTCACGAATTGGACATAAAGTTTTAACCACATAAACAATTCGTCTGACCTTAGAGGCGCTGTAGCGCATCGTAGCGAATAATCACTGTTGTTTATAAAATTAGTTGATAAAAAACTGAATTGCTATTTGACAAAATGTACAACGACGGGTGGATGTCGCGACATTGACATAGTTATATGAAGAAAAAAGAGCCATGGATATATATTTTCTTAGGAAGTCCATCATCGAGTTAGAAGGTCTACTCGAGTTAGACCTTACACGTGCCGTGTTGTCCTTAAGTCTAATATATTGTTATAATAAATTACACCTGCTCATGCAAATGTGACTTAGAATATAGAGTAATACTATATTAATATACATTTATGTTTATATATGCAGTGATGCAATTCAACACAATACTAAAAAAAGGAATACTTTTCTATGTCTCTTGAAGTAGGTACATGCACAGAGTCATATTGTATGTACATACATTCTGATTAGCGATTTGAAATTGTAAGTTTTTATACGATATAAATTATTTAGTGGTTGACATTGATGTTGACATCGACGAGTTATTTTTGTTACTATAAAATATAAACCACCTACACGTTGTTTTTAAGTTAAGCTAATATTTCATGTTTAAATAGATTATACCTTAGATTTTCGAATACAGTTTAGTATTCATGAATATCACCCTATTTGAATGAAGTGCCATTTTTGAATATTTATCTAATGAACTCTGCCTTAATTGTAAAAATTGAATATCCTTGTAATTGTTATTTCACACTTAAAGAATTGCATGCACAAACGAAAACACATAAAAGTGCAGCCATTTTTCTATCTATTAGTCTATGTGCTATGAATTGTCTTGAAGTAATGAGCTTATATTCTGGCTATTTCTAAATCCCGGACAACAATGTATTGTGTGTATCACTTACCCTTAGCTAGAAAATTATTATTTTAAATTCGTTTAAAATTTTTCAAGTATCGAAAGGTCATCAAGACCTCCATGTTAATTGGGACGTCATTATAAGCATGGCCAACGGTCATATTGTACGAGTGCTTCTTCATTAAAACGTTTCCTGATTTTTTACCATGTTAGTTACTGCTAGCACCGAGTACTCATAATAAAATTTTACACGGAACATAAAGATATTATAGCGTATTCTTTTAATTAAATTCTACATTACAATAATCAAGAGAACACGGGTAGAAATAATTAGTTGACATTATTTTTCCGGATATTTTATAACAACATATATTTTATACAAAAAAATGCTTCTGAGATATGTCGAAGTTTACTCATAACAAATCGACATTTCTTTTTATTCATGGTAAGATAAGTTTACCCATATACTCATACAGTATTTAGTATTAAGCGAAAGTATAAAGATATCCCATTGTTGTATATTTCACCTTGAATAATTATATCAGAATAACCTTGCGAATACGTACTAAGTATACATGACAGTCGTACGTACTGACGCGTCTCAGTACAATGTGCATTACAACATATTGCATTACTGCATAATATTTATTACATTGCGTAACTGCAATATTGTGTGCGAAGTTTGATGGTTCCACTTTTTTTTAAATAATTATGAATTGCGTTTTTCCAGATAGAGCACCTATGTATATGGACTTATAAAGCAAAACCTTACGTAAATATAAAAAATGGATCCAAATCGTTAGAATCGTTTCAGAGATACACGAAATAAATATGTACATACTTTTTTATATCTTTAACACCTTGGTAATCCGTATTTTTTCAGCTCTTCACTGCTGCCCTTCTTCTGTACGCGTGTTTGTCGGCTATTTACTACGCGAAATTCAACCCTATCATCCCCGACTACAGTCTGGAATACGATGACTACTTCTTAGAGCGGTCGGTGGGAAGAAAAGCGAGGAGTGTGGAGCCCTCGGAACTCCCGTCCGGACTCAGCTGGATGAACGCCCGGACCTTCCAATTCATTTTAGACGCAATTGCCACGCATTATGGAGAGCAATAGTGATGTTCAATTTTAGTTTTTTTTTAAACGGGTGCAAATAATTACAGGGCAACGATGTGACTGAATTATCATCAAATTGAAAATGATAGAAGCCTTGTTGCCATGTATTTATGACTAAAATCTGATTTGACGAAATAACTTAATAGCGGTCAATAGGAAGATTTCTTTGAATCGGATTTTACAAAAGTAATGTGTGTTATTTAAGTTATTAAATACATCACAATCTAAGTATTTGTTATAGTATAGTATTAGTTGTGCTCAATTTTAGTTCCTAGATTATATTTAGTGTTATAGTTTACAATAAATGTAAGTATCATTGTTTGTAACGTTGTGTCTCATTTCTAAAGTGCAAAATTTGCATATATATGGTAGTATACATGTGTTTTCACAGAAAAACATAACTGTAGGAATATATGCCAAAGAAAATAAAAACAAAGCGAGGAATAAGGCGCAAGCTTATATGATGTTACAAGCCACTTGCGGCAGTTGAAGCTTCGACAGGAAAGCTCTAAACATTTAGGGGCAACCTAGACTAAAACATTATAGCGATCGCACGTAATACTTAGTTAATTTATACAATTAATTTAACCTTTTATAAATTTAATACAACTTAACACTTACTTATGTGACGTAAATTTCATCAGCCACAAACAATATTGATCGTATATATACAAAATATGGCTATTCTTTAAACATTGGGCATCAATGTGTAAAAAAAGATGTAAAATTGGTCGATTATATTTTCTGTCATTACAGGCTTACTAGAGGCTGAAATGTCTAATGTAATTAAAACATACCAAATGCTATTTTAATTGATTCTGTAGGCATAATACTTCTGTTATTGATAATTCACACAGTTATTTACTACATGTAACTTCAAGAAACTATCAATTTAATATTATCATTATAAAAAATATGACCACGACAAAATAGCTTTAGTATAAATATTAAAAAAGAAGAAGAAATGGCAGATCCTTTAAAATGTAACAGAATATTACAAGTACAAGTATTATGGTAACACAAAACAACAGCACAAGTAGCTAACCGTACCGCGGCAGTGTGCGTGATGGCTTATTTTATATAACAGCTCGCAGGCCGGCCGGCCGGCGTCCAGGGTTCGACGCCCGCTCGCTCCCCGCCTAGGACATTCACAGGATGTCGTTGTTATTACCACACTCGCTTACTTGCCTTCTCTAAATATGGAACTGGTCTTATAATTTACTCTTAATATAGATATAATTGCTAAAAATATACAAAAAATAATTCATATTAATTTGACTTTCAAGCACAATTTAATAAAAGTTACATTTTGCTTGAATTGTACTGATATTTAATTAGTATTGTAATCGTCCAAAAAATACAATTCTTAATTTTTTATTTATTTTTTTCTTTTTGCTTACTTTACTTTTCGTAGGATTTAAGAAGATTATTTACTTTTATTGTTAAATGGCAATTTTATACAAATCTTTTCATTGCATCTAGCACATAAATTCCTAAATTACTTGCCATGACATTAAATTAGTAGAAAATTTGAATAAGAGTAATGCATAGATTTTGACAGTTAAGATGTCAGTGGTTTCGGCGGTAAGCTACAGAAGAATTTAGTTTTGCGGTTTGCTGCCCATCACCCGCATTTGTCACGACTTGGCGATGTACATAGCGTGCAACGCCATTACGTCACGGAGTGTCAGATTAGCTTTGATAAGTTTTCGAGCGGTGGTCTCTCATCCGTGGTCGGGTTGGCTCTAGTTCAACGTTCAAGTGCAATGCGCCGGCACATCGCAGGAGTCAGTGTCGGTGTGAGGTTGCGCCGTCGCCTTTCGTCACACTCGCGCCACCACGCGTCCTACATTTTAAATTTGTCGTTCGACTAACTGAATACGATCTAGCACACAAATTGTTCCTCAAGTAATAAAAGAGTACATTGTGACTTGTGTACGTTGTGTTTTCGAACCGTTAAATGTTGATAGAGCTGTTATTTGTTGGATATTGTTTTAAGGTAAATAATTTATATGTTTACTAAAAGTCAAAATTTTAAGAAATCTTCTTTTTTGTTTATTGGATGAAAGAAGCGATACACTTATTGAAACTTCAAATTCAAGCATTTTTTGTCTTAAAGTTTCTACATGGTTGTATATGTCTTGAATGAAAGTATGTTTCACTTAATCATTTTGTTTACTTTATTAGTTTTAATTACAACTGTCTGCATAAAACGTGCCTGAATAATGTACCGTATATTATTTAATATTTAAAATTGTCAAAAATTGTCAAACTCCTAATTCAATTTACGCGTACAAAAGACATCAACGAGAGAATAACCCTTAGACAGTCAGAAGGTTTGCCAATTTTTCTTCAATTTATTAAACTTTTTCTTAAGTTAACTATTTCATTTTAAAATAATTTTTTCATATGTAATATTTACCAGTTTGATTCATACATACTTACGCTTGATACCAGGGGTAAGATATGTTCGATAAAGTTATGTCAATGGGTGTAAAGAATTGCATTGTTCATTTTTGGGCCTAATAAGGCCTTTAACGATAATAATCGTATCGTATTACTACGTACATATTTTATATATTGGATGTGTAGGGGATGCCAGCACTTGGATAGTTTGTTTTGTTGATCTTGTAATTGCAGGTCGACATTACCAGCCACCTTATATAAATTCATTAACATCTAGTACTATTCATTATTGTATAGTTTTTAGCTTATTTTACAAACAGATGTGACTTAGGGTTCTATAAGAAAAGAGCATACTTCTACCTTAAGGAACACACTTGCCTTCAGTCTATTTTTCTACATATAAAAAGAAGGCAGTGATCACTTAAAATAATCGTTCGTTTGTTTAGTATCTGTCTAATATTAATAACTTTTCGCAATAAGAATTATTTATTACACATATTACATTTTGCGTATTACATCTTAAGCAATTAATTTCCCGTAATAAAAATGAAAACACGTAGGTAGCATGTAGGTACACCGGCCTACGATAAGCTCGTCCATTTATATGCAGGTTCTTAATGCTTTCAAAAAATACACTTTATCCGTTTGATGACGGTAAAACATCAATGTGGACCGTACTTACCATCGACAGTGCATTGCAACATCGCAAAAGTTTCACTGTCATCGTATAGATATATGGATCGATGGATGGATCATACAAGGAAACATAAGTGTCATACTTACGTTTCCTTCAAATAAAATATATCTTTTGTAGTGTAAGATAGTATACTATATTTATCAAAACAATACTGTTTTGATAAATGCATTTTTTGTATGTTTAAAGGTAGACATATTTATAAATATTACGTTTAACATCGCTTTAATGTTTTGCATTAAACTAGTTTCGCATATTATTGATAGATTATATTTAGTTATTAAAAACTGTTATATGTAAAATACTGTTGTTATATATATACTATTATTATAGGTTCCGTTATTGTATATATGCATATAATTATACAGACCGGTTTACATACACTATGTTCTGTTAACTTAAAGCATAACTGGTTGTAGCTTGGTAGGGCTTTACTTCATAAACTTGTGGATGTCTTATCGCCTTCCATAACTTGAATGCCATATAAAATAAATTTAATTTCTCGTGTCTAAAAAGAATGTAAGAAGCGTTTGTTGTGTTCGAAACCTAAACATTCTAAATAACGTACTCAGTACAGAATCAATATTTTTTCACTGACAATGGAAACGAGCTTTATGTTCACCTGATGATATTAAATAAAGCGTACACGAAACAACGTCTGAACCAGTAAACAACGCCTTGTTTTGGTCAAAGGCAAATTTTCGTTCGAGTTCGAGAGTTCGGCGAAATTTGATACACTTTTTTTAGTCAGAATTACTTTTTCACCATAATAGATATCGTTTTATTTGTTTACTATGGCACAGTAAAAATTTAAAGGAGTCTTGAATCGATGCCAACATACGACATTTGAATCGCATATCCCCTGGACAAGTTTTATCCGTTAAGTCAGAACGTGTTTGTCACACCAACAAACATTTAATATACATATTGTAGAATAACGGGACTATTTAGACATCGATTTATAGCAACGATGGGTTTAAGATATCATTCAACCTTATTACTTTAAAATATTTGGAACGTGCATTATATTATTCAAATTATTAAAGGTTAAACAGCGTGAATTTGACCTGCTTAAATTTGGAACGAAAATTAACTGTACCACAGTTTTATTGTTGTAGGAACGTGTGCTGCTGACAACTTACTATTAAACCTAAATTAATAATGACTTTAGGTACTTGAAACAGTCCATAGTCAATTTCTTTTCCTATAAGCTTGTATCAATAAATTCCGTTTTCCAGATTCTTAGGTACAAATAAAAATCACTAGCTAAAATATGAGCACGATGCACGTGGTACATGGTTCGCGTGATAATAGCATGTTATGCGGAGGGATGAAGGACGTATAGCGGACATAAAGTAATGGGAATTAACGTGAATCGTTGAGTAGAGGAAGACCGAAGAAAGCATGGGTGGATTGTGTGAAAGATGATTTGTGTAAAAAGAGTGTGAATTCAGATAGGATATGGAAAAGGAGGACATACTATACCGACCCCAGATAGATGGGAAAAGGGCAGGGTGATGATGCATGGCGATGATTAACACCTATAATTTTTTTATTCTTAATAAAATCAGAGATCAAAATAGATTGATTTTAGTTTCATGCGGCAATAACGCGAAGGTACGGCTTTCTAATTTGGAATCAGGATGGGGCACCGTTGACCGGTTCTACGATTAGACACATCAATCTTTTTAGTTTTGAACCAGTGGTAATCAGTATATTTGTTTATTTTTAGTACAACCAAAAAATATACTTCAACTCATTATTTAATTATTGGAATTATTTAATATGAAGCACTTCTAACAAATTTCAGAAAACAAGCACTACGCTGCAGTGCTTATCATATTTATTAATAAGTATAATCAACTATCGAGCGTGAATTAAAATAACAATTCAAAAAACTAGATTACTCGTATCAAAGTAACAAGTCATAACAAAAATTCAAGGTCGTATAAATTACAAACTTAAACAAATTCACAGCCCAAAGATGACATCCACAAAATTTATAAAACATTACTTTCGAACTGCGATTCATGGTTGAGCACCAATTGTAACTGTTCATGAGCCGGCAGAACATCGAGAACGAGCCAAAGCCACTAAAATGCCGCTTAACTTACGGTTATATGTTGTGGAAATGTGAAATGTTAGGTGCGGCATCGTAACAATAAACTATGCATAAACAAGGTTTTGTTATTTATGTAAGACATTTTAATTATTTTAACTTTCGAGTACATTTTACCTACAATGCACTTGTCGAAATTTTCATATCGATGTTTAGCAGATCTGTCCACCCCATTTGGCTTACAAGAAATGAAAACTTATTGTTAGCCTTGTCAGTCAATTTTTTTTATGCTTTCACAATGGAAATATTATTATTAGTAGATTATTGAAATAGTTTACTAATGTTTTTTTTAACCATTCCAACTTTGGTAAAGCATAAGCTAGGACACGGTGCACGACAATAGTCGAATGATAGAATTGAAGTCACAACCTCTTGATCGGTAGTCCGTACCTTTTTAAGGAAGAAGGTGGCAAAGGAGCAAGCGGGTCACCTGATTTTAAGTGATCGCTACCCATACACATCCGCAACAAGCAAATGAGTCGCAGATGCATTGCCTACCTGTCATGGACACTGGAGGTGATGGTGAAAGGAAAAAGATGTCCTTTTCCTATCCATCCCCTCCCAATCCAATTCTCTTCGCATTCCCATTCTATCCTTATTAGGAAAGGATGGGAAAGGGACGAGCAGTGATAGAGCATTTTTTACAACAACATTTTTACACCAATTGGTCGGCTCGACCGATGAAAACAAATGAAGATAGGCGTGAAGTGGAGTATTCCGCGTTTCGTCTGATGAGTGAGGTGCTGGATGCCTTATTCTAGTCCTCTTCCCCTTCCCATCCTTTGCTAATAAGAAAAGGATATTCCCATCTTTTCCCCTTCTGGGGAAGAGGACTTGATGGCGGAGGGGATGAATAAGAAAGTGAAATGACTATTTTCTGTTTGTCCCCTCCTCTATCTATTAAGCGTGGGCAACGCATCTGCAACTCATTACCTTGTTGCTGATGTCTATGAGTAGTGATTACTTGATAACGGGTGAACCGCTTGCTGGTTTGCCACATTCTACTACTATAAAAAAAAACGTGAACTGAAATCGGGCTTCCAGCACCTCACCCATCAGACAAAACGCAGAAGTATATTTCTACTTCACGCCTTTCTTTACCGGTCGAGCCGACTCATTCGTGTAACAGATGTTGTTGTTGCGGGCACTGCCACTGTTAATACTCTTTGGTTATGTTAAAATACATTTTTAAAGTGCTAGTTTTATTTAAATGTCTTAAGAAAATTCAGAAAGCGGTTGGGTTTCGAACAACATACACTGTTACCTATTCAATGCTAATATCAAACCGTTCTTTGTATAACAATAGGAGACACGCAATTTTGTGTACCTACTATCGTCTGCACTGTAAACACTTATTACGTAACAGCAAATAATCCGCTTTACAGTTAACAATTATATACGCAAATTAAGAAGTTTTAACATTAAACATTTGTTATGTTTATTAAAAAATAGTTTATAAGGCGGCGAATAACCTGAGGTGAATTAGATCGGTATATCGAAATTGTGTCCGTACATAAATATTATCTAAGGTTATTATATCAAAGTTATAATTGATAGTAATTATCTTTAATTTATTTTTGTGAAGTAAATACGTAATCCAATATTCGACCTTAACATTGGATATTGCCGTGATAATGTCATTGAACCCGTCGCATCGCACTGAACAGTAAAGCGCGGATCGTGACTGCGGCTACCAAGTTATCAATGCCTTTTGTACTCTACTAGTACATGTAATTTGAACAGAATATTTTAATAGGATAATTCATAGAAACGATTAATGCATGATTAATGAGAGAGAGAGAGAAGTTACATTTTTTATAAATTATGACATTTGTTATCTCTATATTTTTAAACGTATTTTACTAGCGGAAGGTAGCCCCTTTGCAGAGAGTCTGATACTATGTGTTAATTCCAACCCCGTTACTAGTAGAAACGAAAAGCTTAAAGATTAAAGGAGAAAATTTTAAGCAAACGTTACACGTTATTACCTTAGAGTTAAAAGTTACATGATAGCAAAGCATATGGATTTATTTAGTTTTAGTTATGAGCATTATGATGATAAACTAAATAAATCTTTGTCTATAAATTAATTGGTTTTGTTCCGTATTGTGCTGATGATAAGCTAATATGATTTATATTTAAAACATTTATAAACGGCACCGTGTAAAAACTTGATTTAATATAAAAATAAGATAAATTAAATGGTTACGCAGCTTGATAATTGGGCATAGAAGTTATGCGGTTATTATACAGTTTTATTGTAATACATAGCGTTAAGTAAGTAACATAATCGCTCGAAGTGGATAATAATTGTTATGTGACGTCATCTCGAAGGTTATGATAGTTGTTCGGAAGCTACCCCGACACTAGGTAAGGCCGCCCGGTGCGGTCGTGATACGGTGCCTCGTAATCGGCGAGGCAGGAAACGCACGTTATTACTATGTTCTGTAGGAAAAAATACGTCGGTAGCTTATGCCAAAAGCATTCAATTCACGGTGCGCGATTTCAGTTTGTACAGTCACGCACACTGGTATTAACAAAAATATTATATTTTTTGTAGTCTTATTTTATACTCTCGATTTTTTCCTTGAAATTAAGCTAATAATCAATGGTCAATGTTTAAAGTTTGATAGAATTTATTCTGGATTTTTTATTTTAGCGTGAAAACATAATTTTCATAAGCATTGTTCTGTAAGATTTTCACTTCCATCTACTCCGAACCGAGACAGACATATCAATTACTATTCTCTTGTTTAAATCAAGGGTTTACCGAAGGACATTAAGTCACGGTACATGAAACCTAATTGTAAAATACTTTTGTTACTATCGTTAGCATAAGCTCGCGGATACCGTACACGTCCTAAATCCGGAAAATTCGCGTTAAGTCACCCACATTCTACGCATTCATACATATAAAGTGTCGTCAGTTGAATATTTAGGATCGTCCCTGACCCAGAAGGCGTGTGTTATGATATACAAGTATATTGTAAAAGAAACTTACGTAGTTATGCAAATAAGACAGCATTTTTTGAGAATCTCAATTTATGAATATCTAGAGTTCATTGCCCCGCCTTCGATGTCGACGACAACATGCGATATATCAAATGTTTATACAGACTGTTCTTGATTGCTAGAAAACGGTTTACAACGACCGATGTGATATCTGCTAAGTCACAAATACAACACCTATCTGTTAAGTCACAAATCGCGTCCAATTCTCCGCCGAGAGGCAAAAAACTTTAAATTAAAAAAAAAATCAAAAATGCTTGTTTTATGGCCTTGTTGGTTTCCCGCATGTGGCTTAATTCTGATATATTTTGGATCTCAACTTTACGTGGCTAAAGTTGGCACTACCTACACCGGACGTTAAAATTAGGACATTCTAATAGGCTATTAGAATAACACGGATTTTTTAATAATTCAACCAGAATTCGAATCAATAGTTGTTATCATCCTTCTCGTTTGTATAATATAATTTTAAAAATGATGAGATACAGTTAACGCAAATAAAACGTTATATTTGTTTGTGTTCACTGGTTGGATATTATTGGTATGAATATGTTAAATTTAACTTTAGTTATAGCCCTGATAGATCACACTATTATTTCTTTTATGTAAGATTATTTTCTATATTTATTAAAATACAAATAATAATAATAAATTAAACGTTTGCTATCAAATCGGTTCCGGTGCTAACGAGACATTTGAAAAGGTGACATTGACATTGGGATCATGCGTCGCCGCTCCATCCTCCGATGAGGTCGTTGAACTTACGTCATTTTGTTTGACATATCAAACTGTCATCGCTCATACATTCATCAATCGGTAGAATCATGTTGTGTAAGTAAAGATGTACGATAATATTTCTTAAATTGACTTGATCAAGACTTCAGAAGAACAATTCAACACACCGCGCCACGGAAGTTATGTGCTGTGACCCTATTTTTTTATATCATTGGTGATTTTAATGTAATGAACATAAAATTTTATTTTTAATAAATGTTTGGTCTGCGATTGATATATAAAAGTGTCAAGAATTAAATTCAATCACAGGGTATTTTGTGAAAATAAGTTACAGGTAAGAGTTTATAGTAAATAAGTAATTACCGGAGCTAAAAGGAAAGGCATTTAGTTTTTTTTTATTTAACGCATGTTTTTGTAGTCCAAATTTAAAGTGGCATTTTTATGGCTTTTTAATCTTAAATGAACGTTATATGCGGCTCATACCTTAGTCAATTGGAGCAAAAACTTTGTCCTGTCGCTTTTGTTTTTTAAACAGTCATTCGGCTGATAGTTGTTACCTCGCACAAGTACTTGTCTATTATTTCCCACGGTGCGTGCATTGTGCGTCATCGGTGATGAGAAGATAGAGCAAGGTTTACCTTCTGCTCTTGTTAAGTATTCTGCGACGTGCTAACGATCTAAACTGCGTGTCATTGCTACGTACTGCTATAACTTAAAGGGCGTTGTTTTGAAATAAGTTGCAAGTAAGTAGGAATTTAAGGTCATTCATAGTATTACTATATAATCCACACTTTAACCTTTTTGTACGAGAATACACAGCAGTCTACGACGTTCTTATATTTATTTAAATAACAAATTATTCTGCTTTTCTAGATCAAAATGAGTATTTCCGTTACGAAAAAATATGTTTTTAGTGGTTATTAGTTACATTGTCTGTGCATGTTGATTATTAAAGAGAAGTAATTAGATATATCAACAGTGTTGCCAGTCGGGTTTAAAGGCGTTTGGCTTACGTTACATGAAAATAACCTTTAGTGTGATCATTTTTGAACTATAATATAAACCATAATACTCATTGAACACAAATTCATCTAAACTGGCTAAGCCACTCTAAAGGTGTTAAAAATGACAATAATTATATTTATTAATTTAATATATTTTTATACTAAACGATGCTGGTTGACTTTAAATGGCTACTATAAGTTTGTGTAGTGAATAGCATGTATCAGTCATTGTTCGTGTACAAGTGTACATAGAATTCATCGCTGTATATCGGAACAACGGCTTTGTGATAGCGATCGACAATTAATTTCGACATTGCTTCAACTTTTTGCTCAGTACGAGAATAATAGATGTACGTTGTGGAGGAAACATTGAAAATAATACAGTCATTCATCCGTGCTATCAACCGCGCAGCCTGCACACGCAGCCCTGAAGTGAGGTCATCCCTGACGCCGTGAGAAATCATAACTCACCTTACAAAAAATCTATGTACAAATTTTAAAAATTTTATTGAGACACAAAACTAAACTATAGTATCCGGGCTTTCTCTTACAGTATTATAGCCGCTCCCTTTTTAATGTCTCAATAACTATTAGTAACAATTCAACACTAAGGTCTGGGTGTGTAATAAAGATGCAAATAATCAAAATAGTAACTGCCTTCACCCATGCGATATGATTCAATTAAACAAATTAACAGATATAATAAGTCTATGTTGTTCACCAGCATCGCGTGATCGAGGTGGAATAAATCACCTTCTTTATTCACAATATAGAACTAACGTTATTACCAGTTTGAACACTGATTTAAAATATAAACATCGCAAAAAACATGAAAATCTTAAATTCATTCGAATGAATCAAGCGATTTGATGACAAAACGAGCGTAAAAAAATATTTTTGACAGTAAGCGATTCATTTCCTTGATATGTCCCCTACACTGAATATTCTAAAGTAATATACGTAATAACATTCCCGTGTCGGGGTTGATGACCTTAGTATTTTTTAGTATTTATATTTCAATGTACTGTTAAACGACTAGTTTTTATTTAGATAAGTTTTTTAAACCAAAATACAAAAACCGTAGAAAATGTAAGTATCTCATTAAATCGTATTATTGTATTATTCATTTAAATGCCGCAACAGAAGAACTATTGCACGGGCACTCTGACTAAATTAAGTTAACGGTTCAATCATTGAAATCTAATTGATTTTAAAGTACTTACTTCTTTTGGTTTTATTTTTTTACTACGACAAATTTAATATTGCAACCGGATGTTATGAAGATGCAGTTTTAAACGATATTATCTTCAATTCGTTTTCCCCTTATTCTCTCCTTGAGGATATATTTATATAGGTAGTGGGCAGTTGGATGAATGTCGAAAAACCATTTTTTTATTTTAATTATGCTCAGTTGGAAGTTTCTGTGCCGTGGATAAGTAGACAGTGAATACGACAAGACACTAAGGAATTGTAACGGGCTCTCTTATCATTACCAATGAGCACGATAGAATAATTAGGAATCTTTATTTTAAATTTCTCAATTGAGTTTGTTTAAAGTGGTTATCTTCTCTATTGTTATCTAATTTGTAAAGTACCATCCTGTATCATTTCGCTCTATTGTAATGGACAGTCGTTGAATAAAGCAAATACAAATATTTTGGAGACTCTCAAAAAAGGTGCCGTATTGAACAAGCGCGGTATGCTTTCTTTAGGCTTAAATCACTTCTGTGCAATAAAATGTGCAATCTCCTGTTGTGTTGAAGCGTAGACCGTTACAGAATCGATGTGCAAGAAAATCGAAGACTTCGAAATTTGGGTATTCAGGACAATGTTAAGGATGTACTGGAGTGACAAAATTAAAAATGTAACCGCATGGAAGAAAGAGTAGAAGTATTATACACGATAAAGGAATGCTAAATACGGACAGTTGCTCATCGTATAAGGCAAGATTCAAGGAAAGCGAAGTGTCGGCCGAAGAAGAATATCCTGGCAAATATCCTGGAAGTGGTTAGGAAAGAGCACCCGTTCGCTATTCAGACCATTTTTTTGATTTATCCGATGGAGATCCATCGTATGATACAAATTACGTGTAGTAATTTTTACATTGGTATTATTTAGGGACTTAGTATTTTTTCCACCACTCAAATAATTCTCGTATATCGTCATAAAATATTGCAAGAAACGTAGCCGAAATATTGAGTGGCTACATTTATAATTAGACATAATTTCGTCTGGCCACACAAACCGCATTTCTCCTCGATGACCGGGGTAGAAAATTTGTGACAACTGGTTTTGAAGGAAAGTATGTCGCAACGAATATCACCACATATTTCCGTAAAGCACTTACGTCATGCTGCGCGCGTCCCACCTCACAATTTATACCGTCATAATTTTTTTTGTTTTAGAAAAAATATTTTAATTTTTTTTATTGTTTCTTTATACCTATAATTTTCACCGTGGGCGTACGTGATTAAGCGAAACGAGTTCAAATTGTGCCATCTATCTATTAAACATTACTACTTGTATGTTTTTAATGTGAATGCGCGACATTAATTTGACTTATAATCGATTACGTCTGCTTTCTTTATATAAAGAGTGTGGTATGTCTAGAATAAAGAACGCACGATTGTAAGTTTGAAATTCGACTGGCTTTTACGAATATTCCATTGTAATTCCGATTTTTATTAGATAAAACTAACGACATTTAATTTATTCGCGATTGCCGCATACATTTTAATGTACCAATAACATAGTGTCATTGTTTTTATCTAGCTTCACTCTAATGTATGTCAATGTCGATAAAAAATCAACAGAGTTGAACAATATCATCGTGAGCCTTAAGAGAGGTAAAACAACAATAAAGCTTAAGTTTAATGGCGTGCTTTGTGGCCACACTGAGTCAATACACTAGCGCATATCTATGCACTGTGTTTACATATGCGCGGTGCGTCGACGTCCCGTGTACGAGGTACCTCTCCGATCCCACGATAGCGCTCCACCATTCACGATGCAAGCTTTAAATAAGTATAATTTAGCGGCGATCGTGCTTTGGGCAATTAACATAACGTGGCTTACGTTTTGATAATAAAACGATATGCTATTTGTTTGATTTGAACGTTTTAAACACGAAATACTTTTTAATAATGATTATTCATATCATAATAGGCTATCTATACCCGGCAGGTAAATTTTCCCAAGTCGACTTCCACCAAAATATTCTATTGAATATCAAGTAAAACTCATTTTGACGACGTCTATGGTAATCATATCGTTTTACAAAAAGTACAAATAATGATAAAATATGAAGCGTTAGTGTTTTATACATTAAAAGATGTTAAGGTTTTTTTTTTAATGCTGTAATATAAAAAATAAATAGTGCTAAGAATCGGAACTATGAAAAACATCCACGCAGAATTGAAAATAAGTGATCCACTACAATACGCCACTATTTAAATCCTTTAATAATTTATGTATAATAAGTTCAAGGTGTGACTCGGATTTCACAAAAAATCTAATCTTAACTAATATTATAAATGAGAATGTGAGTTTTTTGTTTGTTAATTCCTTAAAGACTGAACCAATCATCATAAAATTTGGCACACACATTGTCGGGGGCACAGCAAATGACGGGGGGTGCTTACATTTTATCCCAACCACAACAGGCAACATTACCATGGCAAGCGATATTGTAACCGGTAGCCATGGTAATGTTTTATTGTTTTTAAATAACTTTTGACACATGTTATCTATAATTCGAAGTCATTACACACGGATCTTACAATAATTTCCAGCGTGGAAAATAACAAACGAATGCAGACCAAGTCGCGGGCGTCAT
>JWHW01018829.1:255308-282075 GCA_000931545.1 Papilio glaucus | reverse complement strand
TTCACCGACCGCCGACCGTTAGTTAGGCTTTCCAACTTAAGATCGAGGTATACTGATATTTGTAGCCTATATTTATTATATTTTTTAGGGTTTCGGAAATAACTTGAGATAGTATAATGGGTCGGTATAAATCTTTTGGTCCTAACTTAACATGCGCTTTTTAATCTTGTTTAAAAAATGTGCTATAGATTACTCAGTACCCTTAAACGTGATAAGGACATCGCCATCTCGACTTTAAAATAATAAAATGAAATATGAAAATAAATTCCCTTTACCCGAATGTTAATTTTCTAGATAAAATTTAATAATTCACGGATGGATTCAAGTAATTTTCTGAGTACATTTTATTTATGTACTTTACTTTAATAAAAAAAGGTTAAAAGCATTGTAACAGGGCACGCTTACCTATTGTGGTGAGGTACTCTGGCTTTTTAGATTAAGTAGTATTTTTATATTAATATTGCATAGGCAATAATAAAAATAAAGTAAGAAGAATTTAAAGGTACATATAATATTTATATCATTATTATTTATATATACATACAATATTTTTTTAATTTAATTTCATTTAATTCTTCGTACAAATACCGTACTTGTATAAAGGTATTCAAATTGTGATTGATATTAAAGGTGTCATTTACAGGCATTCTTGTTATAGTATATCGACTAAGTTACAGAAAACCTATAAACTACAGTGAGTTTGCCTTTGCCTTTGTGCATAAGCAATGTTAGTGGTATAATTTTACATATTAGCAACTGATGTTGTTTTCAGGGCAATCCTCAATGACACGTTGCCACACTTAAACAACAAATAACGCACAAGTTTCAATGCATATTTATATAAATACAAGGTTGTTAACATAACTATTAGTACATGTGAGCAACGCAGCAGTAATTATGAAGTTATAGGTAATCTACTCCATAACAATATTTTGTTCTGTATATGAACATCGTACAATGTTTCTACAATGTCATAGTGGATATAATTAAACGTAGCTAAGCACTACATTTTGTATATCTAGACAGCTTTGCATACCTTGAAATATTAAGCTATAGATAATCTGTATATATGATGGGTTGATTGCAATTAAGATGTTTACTCGATGGTAAACTGGACAGAATCTAGTCGAACTGGGTATGTTGTCTTATTAGATCACACTTGAGTTTAATTGAGTACAGTTTAAACAAATGTCTTCCACAATTCCTAAATATTGGTTGTATATACTCTTTAGTATGTTTGAATGCCTCTAATTAATAATGACAAAAGTGCAGCTTATCGCTATCCAAGTTTTTTCGCCTTTGCCTTATTTATTGCTAATTTTAGAGCCGTGACAACTAAGAGATATCACTTCTTACCCATTTAAGAGGGCAGGAAGCTCAATTTTGATTAGATATATAAGCAAAACTAATATCGATGGCTGCATACTATAAAAATAACACGGACACCATGTGGATGTTTCGTTGACCCATTGAATACGTTCTTTATTGAGGGACGATTACTTGCAAGAAACGAACGACGAACGCGTCAACATCTCGCTCCAGTGATCCACATGGCGTCATAGCACACAATCGGAGGAATCATTAGGCGTCCGTTCTCCCGTCGCCTCATTCAATGAGTTCGCTAACGGTGGCACGACTTGGAACATGGAAATTATGGTAATGTAGATATGAAATGATCTTAATGGCGCCGCTTGTCCGGGTGTTGTCTGTTAAGAGTAATGTTTGCATTTATCTCTGAGAGTACTCTAGAATAGAGAAAAAGAATACAGGTCACTACAATTTCTAAGTGAAACTCGACTTCCTCCAGGCATAATCATATATTAATTGTGATTGATTTTTAAACGAATAAATAGAAATTGTTTACTTGACCTCCTTCATGTTCCTGTTAATTTCAAATCTAATACAGTCTCCATGCTTTACAATATTTGCCTTCGTTTCAGATTAAAGTTTTTAATTGTTGTCAATCTAACAAAGCCGGTGACAAAGAGTGAACAAATTACTAATTAGGATCAACTTTTTAAATAGATTTCTGTTAAATAAAGTTAAAGAAATAGAGTTAAAGTTTTTCATCTCTTTACCGCGGGTTTTATTTTAATAATTTCAAAGTGGTTGTAGCGGTAAATTGTAAAGGAAGTTACAATAAGTTATCGTTATGTACATAATTTGTCTTTTATATTTTTAATACTAATAATAAGATAAGAATAATAAATACATTATAATTTCAATTTAATTACCTACATGCTAGATGCATCATAACCTCCATTAAGTATGCGCGGCTAATTTAAAAAGAAGGTGTTTGTCTATTGTTTCACAATTTAACCTAAAGCAGATAACGATCTAAACGCAACATCTCACGTAAAAAGATGTAAAGCCCAATGGGACGTGGTTTAGTAAACATTGGCGGAGATTTTAATGCATACGCGCACTGACAGTGACTGGTAACTAACGTCCCAGTGTTGTAAACTGTAAATGTATGAATTAAAACATTTTCAAATGAAATTGGGGAACATGCATAAAATAGTACGTGATAAACAGCTCCGTGACGTATGTACATTCGTATACATTTCCAAAACTTCCCGCCTTGCCCCGTACGGGTAAAATTACGCTACGTATACATTGACCTTAAAAATAGAAAAAATATCCCGTTAACGTAAGTGGAGTAGGCAGACCGAATCAAGAATTGTTTACAAGCGTAATGATGTAACTGTGTGCGCACGAGCGGAGCCGGGAGGCACGCGAAGTTCATCTGCATCGCTTCTAAAAACCCAGGATGCTCGTACGTGATGTATCTAATGAATAATGAAAAATCTTCCGCGTTTTTTTTATAATACTTCGTCTTGCGAATATCAGATGCGGCAGGCGCATTTACGAGCAAAGCATGCGGCCGACCGTATAGACACGAGCCACTGCAGATCGCCTTCCGCAATTGAATATTAATTTCTCCATTATGGTACCGTGACCAAAGATTGATTGTGAAATGATAAAAAAAATCCGTCAAGTGTGTTTGTTTATTAGAAGTTAGGCCGCGCCGAGCTAAGTAAACGGAACGACGTAAAGAGAGACGGATACAGGTTCCAAGTTATTGAAAATAAATCTTTCTAGTTAACTTAAAGAGGATCAAGCCTTTGGGATTATGCAATAAGTTTACACCGGTTACATGAGTGTAAACGGATCCTTATGGCGAGTTTTAATAATGGTAGGGCTATTCTGTTCATAGTGCAACGTCTTTACATTAAAATTCTCTCTTTTCTTCTCTAAGAGTTTTCACAGTTTTGAACAGACTAGAGGAAGAGAATAGAGACTACGCTATAAAGATCATTTATGTTCTTGAATTGTAATTATATCTAAAAAATACTAAGCTTGTTGGACAACTTTACTTTAAGATTGTTTCTAATATTTTTTGTATGTCATACTCCAGATATTTCGTGTTGTGTATCACAATAACATGTGTGTTTGTCCAAACTTGTGTCCGTTATCTAGCCGCGAGGGGTCATAAGTCGGATAACTGTTCGTTAACAAAGAGACATTTCGTGACAAATTCACATTCTCTGAATTAAATATGCGTATTCCTAGAGTTGAAGGAATTTAAATAGTTTTATACCTGTTTGTGAAAGCCTCGACCTCTAATTATAAAGATGTGACACCATATTCACTTCTGTACAGGAGGTTTATAAATGATTGTCGTTATTCGTTTTGTTTTATAAAACATTATTAAATATTAACACATGAATGAGTCTATTATAATAATTAATTAACTATGTAGTAATTAATATTAAGTAGAAATATGAATATTAAATCGTAATAATTGTATGGTTTTATTAAGTATGAATAGTTTAACAAAAAGTTTGTGTCCTCTTATAATTTAACGAATTTTAATTTAGAAAAACGGTTTATAGGGTTATAGGGGTTCAAATCAAATTTTCCAAAGCCCTTTTAAATTATGTTTTACATTTAAAAAAAGGCTTTGTTGTGAATATTTTATTTCTGATAGATTTCAGCTTCTATTCGCTTGAATAAGTTAAAATCAAAATCAATCAACTTTTGTAGGAGTAGGTTGATCTGTCTGCTGGTGGTACTAATAAGCTAGGAAATAGTTCAGATGAATAAGAGGTTCAAGTAATATTCTTTTTTATTTCTGACTATCCCATTAGCTTATTGCAACCGTGACAGGCTGTTTAACACACAACACGCATATTATTGTGGTACTCAATCACTGCTTATATCAAGGCGACGTGTGCGTTAAAGTACTTTTTTAGTTTAATTTATCACATTTTGGCTTGTGGGCGTTAACAAATGTAGCTGTGGGTGTTTTGTTAAGATATATTATGTAATATAATTAATATTACATAATATATCTTAACTTTATAATTAATATAAATTAGTTATTGACATACAACCAATTTATATTAAGACAAAACACATCAAACGTGTTGCCTGTCACATATTTGTCGTATATGGAATAAAACTGTTTATTACTTATCATGATTAGGTTCCTGCTAGCTCTTGATATCGAAAGAATTTTTGAATATTCTTCACCTGTACAATTTTAATATCATTCAGACATTATCAAATCTGTACTTCAAAATTCAATAATATTGGTGTAACTCAAAACAGTTTACCTAAATTTACGTACACCCAAACCATTAGCTATAGTAGTCACCCATGAGTAGACACATCACCCACACTGATGGCTGCTAAATCCAGCAACTAGGCCCCTTGATTACATTAGGGACCTAGATTTTTTTTTATTTTTAGCTCTAGATCACTCGGATCGCGAGCCCTGTATCAGATGAAGCTGTAAGAACCGTCAATAAGGTTACCAGCATCGACATCTCCGAAAATTAGTATAGTAGTCACCCAAGCATAAATAAGGTCAAGTAACGAGACAAGAATCGTCATTATTTTTTGTAACAATAGAAGAGTTTGTTTGAGTTGGTTTGACATAGGACATCAACGTTAATACATGTAGTAAGTGAAACTTCTGTGTACCAGGTTCATTTCCTATATCGCTTTTTTCTTGTCTATAAAAGCTAGTCAAAACTCATGCAACTTTCCTGGTTCTTGGAGATATTTATGGGTCTTGCATAAAAAATTTAATTTTTCATTCAAAAGGTTATCACATCCTTATTACCTCGCATGTAGGTTAAGTATGTATAATAGATATCGAGCTAGGCGCTGCGGATAGCTCAAGTGATAGTGAATTTGAATAAAATATATTGAGATATGAGAGATGAACAGCGCATGCGCGCGCCGGGCGGCCTCGCAAATTGATCGCTCGTCAAACTGTTTTCGTCTGCACTCCTCTCGACATCTTGTAACGTTGTTCTATTATCCAGTTCAGCTCGATCCGAGCAGCTTACAGAACAACCGAGTTATTTTGCTAAATTTTAAATTACTAATAAAACCAAAAGAATCGACACACTAGTTTGAAGGAATAATTATAACATATATAACACTGATTGTGGAAGAAATATATTTATTTTAAGTGTTATTTACGTCCGAGAACATATGTACATATAAACTTGCACAACTAAATGATGTTGCTAAATAATGCGTTAGCAACAGGAAGTGATTATATATTATTATCATAGATATACGTATCTAGTATCTCTATGATATAATGATAAATAAATATGATATGATAGATAAATTTCGCATCATTTTTACAAGAGTTTATCCAACCTGACAGTAATCTTATAGCAGTCAGTAAGTTAAGAGATACACTCACTTTTCGTAATGTATTTTCCTATTAGAGTGATATCCAGGGCTTTTATTAACATCAAGACAGACATGTTTTATAACGGGATTTTATCAATGCTCTGTATTTCTTGTTTTATTTGTTTACTGGCATTGAATGCATTACCCATTCGCTATAACTAACATATATCTTGTGGGACTTTGGATTTGTAACCAGTTTCGACTCGAAGGATTTCAGTTTTAGTTTTATTGTAACAGGACGGCCATTAATTTGTCTGCAAATTCCATCTATGTGGGAATTAAAAAACGTCTCTGTTGTATGGCTGGAATTAAATTGTTATGTAAATAATCAGGAACTACTGTTAGCTTCTGGCTTGGTTAAACGATAATTATGTATTCATTGAAATCCTTCTATATGGTTTGTTATTTTTATTATATATTAAAATAATTTCCTATGTATATTATTGATACACGAGTTGGTTTAATGGATGAATCACAAATTCATTCCAATATGTGAACAAAAAAATTATAATGATAAACAATTTACAAACAATTTTAAAACTTTTGTGTAAAATTCATTTGTTAAATTTGATTCGTTCAATCGTATTAAACTGTGCACGATATGGTAGACCTGTGCTTATTATGTAAAATGTTACATTTTAAGGGCCGATAGTTTCAAAATATGTATATATCATCCTGCCCTTTTCCCACTCACTGTGAGGTCCACCTGTCTGCAGCCAACCCTCCTCTGGAATCAATAATAATATATGTAGAATAAATATAGGTTCCAAACATCCTTTCCAAACTCACTTACTGTTAGATTAAAAATTAATACTTAGTTAAATTTGGTGCTCATAAATTAATACGTATAATAAGCTGTGAATAACGAATGTAAAATAATACGGTAGGTTACATTTTATAAACTGAATTCATTGTATTGCAATTATCTTACTTTGTTGATCAAGGCCTACGATTAAAGTGCAACGCCATTGAAATGCAATAGAGCCTTACTCTTAACTTAATAGTCAGTGGCTCCAACTCGTCGCACTTAACAAATGAGTACGATTACTTATATATGTGCTTTGTTTGTTTTTATTTTAATCTTAATGTCATTAGACATGTGTTATCACAAATAACTCGTAACAGTAACTCCAATAATATCTATTTACATTTGTATATGATGGTAACTATTAAACTGAAAGTACCCGCCCACCCCATTCAAGCCAGAGTCCCCCAAGGCTCGGTCTTATCTCCCCTGCTATTTTCACTTTTCACCAGTGACATTCCAAAGGATCCGGAAGTCAATTACAAAGCTTCTTCTTGTCTCTGCCCATTTTCCCATTTTTTTATGTCGAGTTGGCACAATACGACCGTAGTCCATAGTGTACTAGGTTTTGGCTATAGTTTTTTATTAAAGATCGACCGCCTGCCTGACGCCGACCCACCCCCGGCATGTATATGAAATATTATTAGATTATCAAGATAATTTACTAATATTTCTTTTAACCATCCCCAACCAAGTTTAAATTTGGTTGGTAATGCTTTACGAGAATAGTCGAATGGTGGATTCGAACCCACAACCATACTGTGCATGTTTAGCAGTTTCTACCCTTAACCATTAGGCTATTGGTAATTAGGAACATTTCAAAGCATCTATTAATAACAGCTTGCTGCATTTGTTCGATGAAGACACAACTCTATTTATAGAAAGCGTCGTAGTATGTGCAGAGGCGATGTTTCATTGTCGTAATGCTGTATTACGTGCGGTTCGCCTTGCACTTGACGCGTCTTCAGTGCAACAGCCGGCCGTGAGGCGACCGGCTAGGACATGCCGCGCAATCCGCTCGGCGAATTAACCCACCGCCCCGTAGAACTCGATTAACCGGACTAGTTGTTACTCACTTATCTATGGAATGCTATGTTCATTATTTATTAATACTCTGTTAAAGATACATATAGTCCATGTATATTTATTAAGTTGTGCTGTATTATTTCATATTACTCTTATATAAAACAAAGGGATTTCTTTATATACATTAATGAACTTGGGGTGCTCGGTCAGAACTTCACCACAAGTAACAAGAGTTAAATCCTTATTGGTGATTTATATGCACAGTGATGAAAGAAATGATTTAATAATTCGGCTGACATTGACAGTGATCAGTAGGGTAAAGACTGTTGGGTATTCTTTCATTAATTATTTTGACTTACTGGTGAAAATCATCAGAATATGTATGCTTTTCTTCTTATTATGTGTGATTAACTTATGTTCTGGTCACTAATCATTACATTACACGCGTATATCATTTTACACTTCGTTAGTGTCGGCCGATGTTTATTTATTCAAATTTTTAAACAAGGTTCTTGTTTATGATTCAGTGTATAAATCTCCATATCTTTGCATACATATATTCCAAGTAATAAATTTGTATAATGAATTCTCAATTATTTATGTACCACATACATCACTCGGTGTTAGTAAAATTTGGTGATATACTATTTAAATTGTGTTTAATAAATAATAATTAGTGTGGTAAAATAATTTAGCTTAAGTTTTTGTCATTGTAATTGAACATTGCTTAAATCTTACTCGTATTCAATTATATTCACATTTTATTTTATTATTTATTTAGTGAAATAAAAAATAATTCGTTTGTATTTTTTTAAATTTCTTAAAATAACATTCCATACAACTCATTAAATTTGTTTAATTCAATGAGTTCATTGAATTGATACAAATCTAATATGTGTTATTTAACGAGTTCTGGCTGCTGACAATGCAACAAGGAAAGTAATTCGGCTGAGTGGGTCACTGGGTCGCCTTTCTCCGCGTCCACTTTGAGAAACAAAAATATAACTAAATTTAGCCTAAGGCCTACACGGGTTTCATAAACAATAAACAAAATAAGCTTTATTATAAACTTTCCCTCCTGTAACCCAGTGGGTTAATTTACGAATTGCCATCTGAAATGGTTCTTGCACACCTCTCTCGCTTCTTCAACGTCGATACATCTTTGGTGACAAACCAAAGAAACAATGTTAAATAACTGTTGAACATATATGCATAGACGTATGAATGTAGAAGCGAATTTATTTTCTTAATTAAATTTAAAATATAGCACAGAAAAAGCTCATTTTGGACTCGGATTTACTGTTTTTGTTGCATTTTTATGATTTGCCGTAATCTTGAGCTACCGATCTTGTTGATGAGCGTGAGAGTTCGTTTAATTTTATATTGTACATGTACATACTCGTCAGGGTTAACGTACGGACATGAGTAACTAAGACATACATACATATTTAAATATGGATTGTACATCTATCCACTTAATAATGAGCAAATTTTTTTTTTTATGGTAAAAGGTGGCAGACGAGCAAGCGGGTCACCTGATGTTATGTGAGCGCTACCCATAGACATCCGCAACAAGCAAATGTGTTACGGATGTGTTGCCTACCTTAAATTGACAGAGGTGTGGATAGACAAGAAAAAGGATATTTCCATTTCCCCGCCCCTTCTCCCCGTCCAGTCCTCTTCCAGTTCCCATCCTATCCTTATAAGAAAAGGGTGGGAAGAGGAAGGGGACTGTAATTAGGCCTCCGGCACCTCACTCATCAGGCGGAACGCAGAGTACTTCTACTTGACGCCTGTTTTCTGTGAGGTCGTGGTATTTCACCGGTCGAGCCGGCCCATTCGTGCAACAGATGTTGTTGTTGCAGGCTCTACCACTGTTAAATATATGTTAGCTTTTTAACAGTTTAATAGGACGTTATCTATACATATAATAAAAATGTAAGTAATCGCTGTCTGTACATTGAAGTTATTTGAGAAAAACTATTATTGGGGGCCTTCATAAACGTAATAAAACCCAAAACAATCATTTTTAGAATTTTTGTCTGTTTGTTTGTCTGTTTGTCTTACCGCTAATCTCAGAAACGACTTAACCGATTTCGGTGCGGTTTTCACTAATATATTGTGGTAAGCTTCACTTAACATTTACTGTTTGTTTTATCTCAATCGTTTTATAAATAAAAAAGTTATACCAATTTAACTGTGCTACTACCATATTGTGTCGACTCCGAAAAGGGCAGGGAGATGATGATGAGGTTACGGTAGTATTAAGTAGGTAATATCGTTTCGTTTAAGTAAAATTGCAGGGCAGGAGAAACCGCGGGGTACAGCTAGTATGCAATAATATACGAGAATTTTATTAAAGAAAAAAATAACCCTAAACGTGGGACACTATACAAGTTTTTTTTATCCATCTACTACTATAGTTTAATTAAAACCTGATCGATAATGTAATATCTTTATAAAGAAAAAACAAACGTAGCAATTTACCCTGGCCAGTGTTGGCCACGGTGCGGGGCTTTTGACCCAGCCGAGTTCAACGCTCGTTGGTGCGCTGCTAACCCGAACCTTGCTAATTACCATGTGAGGCAAACTGGGATACTTTTAAATTTAATATTAATAAACAATGAATTAGCACTCACACCTGTAAACCAGAAGGGTAGGCACAAATTGCGGATTTCTATTTGGCACATTTCCGTGACACATCTCTCGATTTTTCTGCATTCATACATCTATACGTACATGGCTGTTGGTTTAGGGGATTCTGTAAAGACACACTTTTTCCTTACGAATCTGTTTCAATTCGTACACTTCAAAGTCGCGCCTGGTGTACTTCTCAAGACGATCCTTGATCCGATCATCTGTACTACATTAATTCCATTAATATTTTAAAGCAATTCACTAATTAACTATTGGTATACTCGAGAATGTTATCCCTTGCAAAGAACTCAAGAACATTTCTCATCGATGAATTTATTCCAACATTTAGAAATGTTTAAAATTTACTTCGTCTCATGTGAAATGTATCGCTGACTAGTACTTTTTGTGAGTTAACTTGACAAAGCTTCTTAGTGACCGGCGCAAATGGTCTTTGTTTAGGATTTACTACACGTATACAACTATCTCATTATTAAATTTTATAAATAAAATCAAGTAATTAAATAAAATATATACGTGAAAAGTTCTTGAAAATATCTTGACTTAAAAAATTACCTTTTTTTACGTTTTCTGGTTACTTCAATCATGGCGGAATAACCATAGTGCGAAAATCATACTCCAACAAAAACACTGCCTCATATTAATCTTCTCTATATCCGTAGGCTTATTACGTAAAAAGCAAATGCAAAGCGATAGCGATAAAATCGAAATTTTTGCTCAATAATCGCAAATTCATATTATGTATCAGCAATAACCAAGCGAAAGCATAACAACGATAGTGCTGCCTCTGTCGAACAATTAGTGAATTAATACATGCATTATCGTAGTACAGAACAAAGCGATACACTAAGTTTTCGTATTACCTATGACTTTTGACAGCGATGCGGGAGCCATCGGCAAGCGATAGAAACGTCAAACTTTCGATTACCTTTTCATTGATTGTTGATCTATTGTATATCACTTTATGAACGTTTCTCTTTAGATATTGTTATTTTTTTAATACTTTTAATCTAGCCTTGCTCTTGTGTTTTATATCTATCCAGTATTATCAAATTTAAAACACATTTTTAATAAAATATTAAGTAATGAAGAAAAGAAGTATTGATATCGAGGCTATCACTTCAGGAGTACCTTAAGTTGATCATTCGAAACTCTGCCATATTTTTATATCTATAGAAAAGGGGTTAAATTATAATATATTTCTTATCCAAATGTTTTAAAGGTTAATACTTAAAACCTTAATTAAAAGTCGACATTTACTTACCGCACACATATTTTTTTTAAATTTTAAGTTGCGAGTTCAAAATGCAAGGAAATTCTTCTTTGGTTTTGCAATTTAAAATATCACATTAAACCATTAATATAGGCGCCACACGTGGGTTTAGTTTCAATGTACTCAAATAAAGTCAGAACCATCTGTTTGACGTTCATTCCAATTGCCAATCGATTGCTACTTGATAGCTATTTGACAGTTTTGTGAGCAAAATGTGCATATTTACGATCAACGAACAAAAAGTAAACGATGAGTTACGTAATACAAATTATTTTGACATAAAGCAATCGATCGCGCGTCGTCTGCAAAATTTTTGCTGATCGCTTGCTGGTTGCTAACGTTAGCTGATAAGGCAGCCGTTGTTTTAGAAACTAAGATAATTTTGTACAACCAAGAATATTGATCAACTTTAGAATTGTATCATTAAATAGATAATTACATTTTACATTGGAACTGGAAATTTGCTTGTAAGTAGCGCGTCATTTAAAAAAAATATACGATCCTTACATGTTTCATCAGCTGATCACCTAAAATGTTATGTTTTTGTTTTAAATTAAACGAGTGCATCAATTGATGCAATAATTCGGTCCATTCTGATGGTTTATTGCAGTGACCTGGGATCCTGCTCTGAATAATAATTTCCATAATAAATTTATGAGCATCGCTTCCCTAGGAGATTGCTACCGATGTCAGTATCTATTTTCATCTTGCGTATATTATTGTTCGCCAGGGATTATCGTTGGAGGAAGCGAAATGATGCAGACTTTATTTGTTAAGTTTAAAACTCTATATAGAACGTAGTAGGTTAATGGTTAGGATACTGAAAATCTACTGTCACCACCTGAACATCTTTTTGTAGGTTTTTTAAACAAGAATTGGCAAACAAGTTGTCAATTATTTTAAATTTTTACTTATTATTTATAAGATTAAAAGGTTGTATTGAAACAATTTAAGTATGGCGAAATAAAATTTGTTTATAATTTACAAAAGTTTGTCTAATGGACTTGTTATTATTGTCCTATGTCCTGGACACTGCGCACGAACTTCCCGGATCATCTAAATTTTGTTTGATTGTTCCTTTTTAAAATGCGGTCGATCATATTAAAGCGGCAAGGACGAGAGAAAGTCTTCGTTTTTCCTTAAATATTTGCGTCGTACGCATGGCTTTTTACTTTATTTTAATTTTAAAGCTCCTGTTTCTATGTCTAATGTATATTACACTACTCCATATATTTTAAAAAGCTATGCATTATTTTTTTAAATATGTATGTTGGTTATATGACTCGTATATTTTTTAAATTTACAGAACGGACCTTAAGCGAACTTTTAATTTCGGAGCTCTTATGATCTTTAAATAAAAACTGGACTATAATGAAACATCAAAAAAATGAATCGGAAAAAATAATCTACACATAAAGACGGTGCATATTTAGATTACAAAAAAGATCTTCATTGACTTTTTGTAGTATTCTTTTGATTAATCATAATATTATGATAATAATAGTTGTAAACATGTTAGATTAATATGGTAACTAGTATCATGTGATTTATGTATGTATATAATAAATAACGGGTCGTAAATCTTAGCCTATCTCAGTTTGTACGACGCCTTTGGAAGAAGACTATTATGCTAAGTTAATGAACAATGCGAATGTTGATCACGCGCTATAAAAGCGCGGCCGCTGTAGCCTGCAGTGATGCACGTTCAGCTACACGCAACAAAAGGTAAGTACTAGGAGCGCATAGCTATGCACTACTAGTACTTACCTTTTTTTGCCATAATCTCAAATACTATAATATATGAGTATGATGCTTTATAGCACGGGAGTTGACGCTGCTAAATTAGTACGGGAGTCGAAGATGCAAAATTAGCACGGGAGTCGACGATGCTAAACTAGCACATCAGATCTCATTAGATGGTTAAAAAAGGTTATATAACATTTTACGGTCTACAGTCCTTTATTTACGATTTTTGCAATCGTCAGATTATCTTATCACGTATTATCCTTGAATTATTTTCTTTAAAAATTTGGAGTCCCGCACTCCTTTGCATCGCGCTCAAATCGTCCGCTTATTGAAATGCACGATTATTAACATGTGAACAACCCCTCTAATCTTAATCTGATGCGCTCGAGTGTGTCCGATGATCGATTTTTTTAACAAATTTGATGGGCGGCTCTGACTGACGGCATGGATGACTGATTTGTGGAGTAGGATACAAATACCTTGGACACTGTTTACTGTACCTATATGAAAATCTGAAGCGCTCGAGAATTATTATCATCCATCTAGGTACATATAGCATAATAAAGTAAAGCTTACATAGTAAATATATAGGTATAATATAATATAGTAAAGTTTGTTTGTTTTAACGCATTAATTTCAGGATTTGCCCATCGTATTAAAAAAAATGTTTTTGCATTTGACAGCCCAATTATTGTGGACTATTTTATATCACGCTACGACCCTAAGGAGTCGTGGCGGGAGGAACCGCGCGGCACAGGTAGCTTGTGATATAGTATACTGTAAAACCTAATTCAACTCACGGGAATCAATATAATCAGAATCACTAAGCATTTCTCTCCCCTCTTCCTCTTCTTTCCCTTATCTCCATTCTTTCTTACACAATGCCCGACAACCCTTTATTATCTCTTATGATTGCTGATGTTTAGCTGATAAGAATTTGCGAATTTAATTGCCTCGTTAGATCCAATTGGACTCCAGAACGGAGGCTGGCAATTAAATGATCTCGATTTCTATTTCACTGTACTGTTTAAATTCTTAATTCTTGAATCAAAATGTTATTTCTTCTTATAACACATTAATAAATGGACTACCAGTGTACAAGTCTCGAAATTTTATTTTCGATACGCATTAATGTTGCTACACAAAGGGACCATTTTAATGAGGAAGTTAATTTCGGCAATCTTTCATACTTTCACACGAGCATTGGTCTGAGAGCAACGATTCCCGAACGCTCATTTATCACGGTCATAATGAAGGATTAAAAATGATGGATCGCAAATCCACGAACGCCGAACAACTCTCTTTATAATAAGACGCAAATTAAATTCCTCCTCACAATAACCCGTAAATTCTCATTACGATCCTCCAAGCCTCATTCAATGTTTCATTATTAAATAATATTATTATTTTCTATACATGTAATTGTAATGTATGACCGGTAGAATGTAATGGTATCTTAGTGCAAATTCAATTTATGACCGAGTCTTCCATATTTTACGACCAAATATTACTTTAAAAAAACATTGTGTCCGGTATATCACCAAAGTGATTGCTTTCTGACTTTAAATTAGATTATAAGTTATCAAATATCAAGTTTCTTGTATATTCTTTGAAAATTATTTTTGTATTATCTGTAGTTGTGTGTTGATTTTACCATTGTTGTATTAATAAAATGTATCACCTTTTATGATTCCGTTACGAAGGACCAAAATTCATGGAGCATACTCGCTCGAGTAGGATGATGTGGGGTCAACGACCGATCCTTGACCCACACAAGATCGGACAAGGCCCTTCCGCTGCTCTCGAAAAGTATCATTTTTAGACGACACAGATTTATTTTGGTTTAAACAATATTATAGAATAAGAAATTCCAAACTATTTTTCTAATATCCTTAACATAATGAAAGAATTTTTTTTATAACTTTAGTTTTCATTTCACCAAGATATAAAAGTCTCTAACAAACCAGACAAGGGTTCTGAAGTAATAGACGTTTAAATTGATTGCAAATCTTCTTCACTCATGACTTCTAATGTGCAAAAACCCTACTCGCATTCTAGAAATTGTTAGTGAGTCAGTCAGTCGTTAGGAGAAAGTGGTTGAATGGCGTCGAGGTGAACTAAAATTATCTACTCAACCGGATGAAAGACAGGAGTACATTGGAATGCATTGTAACATTCTGTAAGAGATTGTTTGAATTTTAATTGCGTTTAACATTTTTCTTTAAATTGTTTTAATAGTTTCTCACTTATTTGTGTGCTTAAAATATAATCAAAAAAATTAATTGTGATAGTGTTTGACTTCTCGTTTATTTTTATTTTGCTTACAAGCCTATTATTACAGTAATATTGCTTAAGATTGTAAAATTTTAAAGTTGTTATTATGTTAAATAAAATAAACAAATGTCTTTGTGACATTTATATGGACAAAGGCTCAAGTTTTTGTTTGAGCAGGTAAACTCAACAGCGCTATCAGGTGTTTGTTTACAGTGGAATATGGTGGTAATTACATAATGATTGATTTGCGATAGAATGCGACTTGATATTAGCTTATATGCTGATAACTATACTTGTCAATACGTAAACTATTTGAACAATTTTAAGGCGTTCTTTGTTCGTGATACTGCGTTGTATCAATATATTATGTATCTATTTTAACTCATTCATTTACTTAACCTTTAATTATATGTTTTTGTCTTATCCCTTCATTGCCGATGGCAGTATAAAGAATTCAAGGAACATTTAATGTATATCGTTTTTTGGTTCTTAGTAGTTTTTCACGCACACCGATACTATTCGGTGGATTATATGTATTTATTATGGTGGTTGGGAGAGAGTTTATATGTATATGTTTTAATTGTTTTATCTTTTAAAGAAAATGATAGTGTATAGCACTATTAAAGCTAGGCTTTATGTGGTATAAGGACGCAACTAAGCCGAGTACGCAAGTATGCTGCTTACATAATGTGAACCTTCGCTATTAACATCCGTAACGGTTAGAAGGTTTATAAATGGGAAGGGTATCAGAAAAGTGCTTACTCTAAACTTCAGAAAAAAATCATTAATCATTTACAGCGCCCATTTTTAACAGGCTCGTAACTAATATAACTAGTTGATTTTTTTTGTTATCGCAAGCGTTCCACCGAAGCGCAGATAATGTAGGAATTGTAGGACTATAATCCGCGGCGGGCGTCTTCGTCGCCGGCGGACCGTGGCGCGGCGTGACGCGGGCACCGTTAGCCGACATAGTGCCTCTGCCACTGTACTATCAGCCGTAAGAAGCTACGGTATTAATATGCTTCTTGCATATATGAATACATCCTTAACATATTTATTATGGGCCCTTTGTTGTGGAAAGTGAGTTGCAACAATCTAAAGTTTAAAGTTTTTGCTTAGTGATAGTATGTCTTTGTTTACAGTCAATGTTTTTGCAGCGATCTGTTATGGCTAAAGATTAGTTGCGGTAGGAATTGGTCGACTCGAATTGTAAACAGTAAATTTTCACAAAAGAAAATATGTATTTTAATATAAAACATCGCTTTAATTTAGTCATGTTTTTAGTCTTAATCATTCAAATATTATTTACTACTTTCTTTAGATGATGCGTGACCCAATAGCCTGAGAAAATCACAATCACTTATACGTATACAATTTTATAGACATTACCGCTAAATTACTGCGATATGAAAATTACAGTTGTAACTGTAATTTTTTTTATGGAATAAGGTGGCAAACGAGCAAGCGGATCATCTGGTATTAAATGAACGCTTCCCATAGACATCCGCAACAAGTGAGTTGCAGATGTATTGCCTACCTTTAATGGACAGAGGACGGCGTAGACAGGAATAAGGATATTTCCTTTTCCTCGTTAACCCCCTCCCCATCCAATCCTCTTCCCGTTCCCATCCTATCCTTGCGAGGAAAGGGTGGGAAGGGGAAGAGAACTGAAATTAGGCCTTCCGGGGTGAAATGGGGTGCTTAGAAGCCTTTTTCGTCATATAAAAATTTTAGCAGCAGATTTTATTTTGTCAGTTAGCTGTTGATAGACTAAGGACGGGATGGGCGATATACGAAGTACCCGTGACCGATGTATGGATGTAGATGAAGCGAGAGAGGTGTGCCAGAATCTTGCCAAATGGAAATCTGCGATCTCTGCTTACCCCTGGGTTACGGGCGTGACCGCATATTATGTCAGATTAGTGTTATTTAAACGTACATAACTTCAAAAGTCTTACTCTAGGTCTAATAATCAATAGGTCTGTAGCAAAGCTGTAATGAGCTCTTTGGTGACTTCGAACATTCCATAACAAACAAACCGTGCCGTACGAACACAAATAGTAGTGTAAAGATCATGCTGTACAATATGTTTACAGTTAAATTTATAGTATGACGAACCACGAAGTTATGCTGTGAATTAAAACCGCGATGATGACATACGCGAGAATTATACAGTTAGATTGCATTGTCGGATTGATGGGGCGTTGTGTGCGGAGTCATTGGCAATCTGTCGCGATCGCACGGAATGCGCCGGCCGCAGCCGCACCGCTCGCCATTGTAATAGACAACGCGTTATCGTCAGCTTCGATTGCTGCAATCTGTCCTGCTGTTAGCCGACATTAGTTCTGCATTCTTTGTTTTGTTGCAAAAATCTTTCTTTACCGTTATTATTTACTAGCGATTAGCGACTTTGAGCTTTCAAATGAAATCAATTTAACAGCGGCATAGTTACGCGCTTGGTTCAATGAGGGTAGTACCACATCACATATAACCACACCACCACATCATCAATTCAATCAAAGAAAGAAATCACAAGTTAATTAAAGAAAATGTTAAACAAGAGTAAGTACAACATTTATCAAGTCTGTTATTAAACTATAACTGATATAAAATACTTTTTCAATAACGGCTATAAAAATATTTCCCATTTAAGCTCATTTTTTACTTACTTAGACATTATGATCAGTGCGTGTCGTTTCCTGTAATTAATATTGTTTTGTTCATCATTCATTGAAGTAACTAATAAAATTATCAAATTCCTCGTAGTTCTTATGTCTCATTCACGACCACGACAACCCGGCTGCTTAACAAAAGATGTGCCACCGGAAAATGGTAACACAAAAGGTGACGCGGAACGAGACAAATTATTCAAGATGTCGAGACGAATACATGAATAGGCGACGAGACAGAAAAACGTGAGCCGAGGTGATTTAATTAATCCTTATTCTCTGTTATCTAGGACATTTGTTTTTTTTCATAAAAAGTGATGTAGCTTTTTGCAAACCAAATCTCAAGTATACATTTTTAAGCTCATACAGTTATAATAGCTTTTTATATACATAATCTAAAAATAAAACTATTTCCATTCAATAATAACAGAATATGTTGTCAGTAATTGCGATTGTTGTCTTGTTGAAAATGTATATGACAATAGTCTCAAACGTGAGATTATTTACGTTTGAGACTATTGTCATATATATTAAAGCTCGTATTTTGGTTAATTAAGATTTATTATAATTTATAAATGTAGCAAAGGATGTAAACTTTTAAAATTCCATGAAACACGAAGAAAAAGTCTTGAAAACATAAAAGAACTTTCTTGTTCGGTCTTAAATACCAGCACGAATTCTTTTAAATATAACCTTGGTATAGTTCAAAGCCTTAGAAGCGTCTATAATTTAACTTCGCCTTTTTTATTATATTATAACTTCGACTTATGAAGTTGGTCGCGGTTTTTTAGTGAACAGCAATTTGAAACATGTTGTAAAGAGAAACGGTATCAACGAACTCATCAAAATTAAGTTTTTGTTATTTCGCATCCATAAAAATGGTCCAATAAAAAATCAAACGCATCCCCACGGACGATACACTTATATATTGCAAAATACAATTCGATGCACTATAATATTCTTTCTGGAATTATTTTTGTTTTTTTTTACTCATATCTTCGGAAGTATTCTGAAGAGCTATTTGATATAACTCTCAGCGAAAATCATTCGCAATCAAGTATCACGTAACTCCAAATTGTATCACCATCATCATTCCACAGATATATGTTTTAGGCGTCTTCTTTGCCTAACCAGCATTCACAACAGTAACCCAGTGGTATAGGCAGAGATTACGGACTTACGCCACGATCACCACACACCTTTTTGATTTTTTTACCTTTGTTATAGTTTCTATTCTATTGCGCCTGCACTATGTACCAATTGTCACGGAAACGTTATGTACTAGTAAAGTAGTTAAAGCATTTACCGCTTTAAGAAACTCGACTGTCCTTCGATGAAGCGAAGCTCAAAAATACCTCGGGCCATCGCCTATTCTCGATTTTATCGTGACTTCATTGAAGTAAAATACTCATTTATTAAGCACGACCATTATTAGAAAATATTTTATTATAAATAATTAGTTTAAATTGAATTTTTAACTTTAATAATTATTTTTAGTAAACGAATATTTTTACGAACGATAAAAGAAAAATAAATATATATATTGATACAAATAAAACAAAGACCAGATTGGGTTAAGGTTGACGCATATCGCGTATTTTTGTTTCTTAAATGTTTGTGTCCGTGCCTTATCTCCGTAATCTCTTCTGTTGTCTTGTTAGTGAGGTAGGTGAGGAGAGCTTTTTTTAATCGATTCACGATAATTATGTTTGATTAAACTTATTTAATTAAATTTTATGTTTTTTATCAATAATTGTATTTTTTGAAGTCACGGTAAACTATAACAGTGTATAAGAAACAAAGTCCACTGGGTGAGGGCAGAGATTTTCGTAGCGATCAATGGGGATGAGAGTCATACGTCCAGCAGTGGACGACTGTTGGCTGAAGAGAAAGATTGAGAGAGTTCTCATGTACAAAAAACATTAGTTGTACTATTATTTGTACTAGTATGTTTGGCTTAAACTGATGTTGCAACGTACTTATTTTGTTAAAAGTCGTAGAGAAATCTCATGATTACTAAATAAGCAACTCTTTATAATGCTTATACCATTTAAAGTTATAAGTCAATTTATTATATTCTTGGGTATTTCTAATAATATGGTGTTAAATACAAAACACCTACATGGTACTAAAATGTACATAAATCTTGAAGGTTTCTTAGGCAAAAAAACTTCCTGTATGATATTATAGCTAATAAAACAAATAGCATGCTATACGCAGAAGGTTGTCAGTCACCGCTTGACGCATGCATCGTGCTGAGACAAGATGGATAGAGCCTGTTGATGTTTCCACCCAGTGATCTAGGTAATTGAGGACACGCTCGCAACAAGGAAAATGACTCAAACAGAGCTAGCGTGACAGCCGCGATCATTGTTGTCGCGATTAAAAGCTTACGTACTGTCATTTGATGCTAATAACTGTGCGCAATCAAAACGACAATTATGTAATTCTGTTAACTCAGCCGGCGTGACTGAGGACGAAGATGGAAATCGTTATGTGCTTACAATTTAGGTACTTAATATTACGTCTTAAACATGGCAGGAGACTAAGACAAAGTGTTATACTCCATAAGCTATTCCAGAAGAAAAATGACGGTTAAATTGTTTTTTAATTTTATCGAAACATCTATCTAATATAATTTACTGGCTCGGCGAACTTCGTTCCCCCCGCAACCCCCCTTGGTAAAAACCGTTTTTAGCTGATCTCTTGTCGGCGAAAGGAATTTTCCTTCCGAATTTCAAGTCTCTAGGCCATATGGTTCCAGAGATATCGTGATGAGACAAGCAGCGGTAGAAATAGATATGAATGTGGTGCGTGCTGCCATCGATGACTGGCCGCGTCGATTAAGGGCATGAATTCAAAATGGAGGAGGGCATTTCGAATAGTGTAAATAAAATCGTATTCTACATGTAATTACCTTTCATATTTCATCACATATAATTTCTGAATAATTAACAAAAAGTTATCATTAATTATATTAATAGCTTGTGACAGAACGCGCGGTCATACCGCCTAAGACTTTGTATGTTGAAATGATGAAGAAGAAAAGCATACAAGGCAAATAACAATTATTTTTTGAATATTATACCACAATCGATTGAATAATAGCCAACGCTACCCATGACTAACAAATTAGTTACCGCAATTAATTGTACTATTATCGGAGTTCGCCCATGACCTAAACATTCTCACGTCACGCGCGAGAATCCTTGTTCTTATTCATTGCCTACCAAATGTTGGTCTAATTGATGATAACTCACAAACAACTCAATTAGGTGCTTTATAAAAGATTATTTTAGCCCCGCCGATATACGCGGGAGGAACATTGTGAGGTTATAGTCGGTGCGAGTCCGATACAATCCGCACTTGCCCCCGCAAGGGCGGGTATGTGTAGGCATTTCGTCACATAAAAAAAGAAAAAAAATGGTTTGGTAAGGACAACAGTTTTTTTTTAATAACGTTTAATTTGAGTTCACAAAAACCGCATAATTTGTTTATTCTAGACGCAAATAGGTTCGGTTTCGGTTAGGGTATATGAATATAGGGTATATGAAACGATTTTAATTTTATTACATAAAATATTAATATTAATAAAAAACAAGTTAGCAGATTGTTTCTTTATCAAATTAAAATTGTAATTTTTACCAAGTTACGAAGTTTTTTGACTTACTGAACGTTCCCGGGGGCAATCTTGTTGTAACAAGTATTTTTTATTTTATTAAAGAAGGTGGCAAACCAGTAAGCGGTTCACCTAATGTCAAGTCACCGCTACCCATCATCTGTAGCATGCTAATGAGTTGCAAATACGTTGCCTACCTTTATGGACAGAAGAGGGGATAAACGGAAAATGATTATTTCCTTTTTCTTTTCATCCCCTTCACCGTCAAGTACTCTTCTCCTTCCCATCCTTTGTTAAAGAGAACTAGAATTAGGCCTCCGGCACCCCACTCATCAGACGAAACGCGGAATACTCTACTTCACGCCTGTCTTCTGTAAGGTCGTGGTATTTCACCGGTCAAGCCGGCCCATTCGTGCAACAGATGTTGTTGTTGCGAGCTCTACCACTGTTAAAGAATTGTTTTTTGGGCAATGGGCCATTCTCGTCATAATGACATAACATATTATCTAGTGTACTGTAGATACTCCTGTACAAAAGTACTACGTGACATCTAAGATCTAAAGTAAAATTATATTTAAAAACGGTAATGTACTCGATAAAAACGTATCCTTGTAGCACAGGCCTAACACTTCTTGTTACTTACAAAGCTTTTATTTACAGATAAATTTAGATTTGAATCGTTTACATTATTAAATGTCGAAGACAGTCCCGAAACAGTGGGAGTAATCGCTAATAACGGCCGGATGAAGAAAACACACACAACTATCCCGGTCGCTTGTCATTTTCATAAACTTAAGGGCCTTACATCGCCTGTCTAATGCATTTTACAAACACGATTTTGTTTTATTGTTGCTGTTTAAATACATATAACAATTAAATAACCAAGGCCAAAATAGTAGGATTCTCGCGTTCATTGACAGGGGTCATTCCAGATCGATCAGTGCGCATGCGCGGGCAAGTGGTGCCCGACTGAGGTCGAGCATCTGCCGCAAGGTCAACCGCTACGTGTCTGCACTCAGAGGCACTCGTTATCTGCATCGAGGGATAGACCCTAGGAATCTAAAACGAACGCTTCTTACCCCTTAATCTCTTAGCTTACAAAACTACAATACTACTATTATCAAATTATAACAATTAATTTGATAATATGTGTTATAATTTTTTGCAGAATATTGTACGTTTCCAATTTCGCTTTCTTGTAATGCTTAATAAGTTTGACGATTAAGTAATTTTAATAAATACTGTGAATATATACAGTTTAAACAGGGTTGTAAGATTTTGTTTTTTGTTAGAGCATTTGTCAGAGAGAGCTAAATAAGCGCCAAGGTCAGTAAAAATAGTCGAAATAAAAGAGATGTATTTGCAACGGTATGTGTTGTTAGACTAGTAACAGTCCTGGTTTGCAACGCGAAATAAAAATAAAATATATATGTGGGTAATATAAATCTCTTGTTGCCACAGAATAATTCACGACAAAGTGATTACACCTGAGGCTTCCGGCATAATACGTAACTACTGATTACTCGTCGTGTCCGCGGCCGTTACAAGCTTGCGACGAGGGTTGTGACGAGGGTTAGCGCCTCGAGCCCAGCTCTTGACCATACCAAATTCTTATAAAACAAATAGAAATTTTATGAAATCATAAAACAAACAGATAAACGGTATCGTCGGTTTATAATCGTACTAGGCCTATCGTGTATAAACTTTCGAAGTCAAATCGTTAAATTATGAACTGATATTTTACTAGCGTTATTACGTTAAAGTTCAATTTATAATGGATGATAATTATAGGTTAGGTTCGTTGGTTGGACATTATGGTGATGTATAAAAATAATATCTTAACAATATGTTTAAAAAAAACCGACCAAGTGCGAGTCTCATTTTTATAGATAATGGTACGAAGGATTCCGTACTATTATCTATAAAAAATGATGTTTGTTGCATGGGAGCCCCTTACGTATTTATTTTATTTTATTTTTTAGTATTTATTGTTATAGCGGCAACAGAAATACATAATCTGTGAAAAATTTCAACTGTCTAACTATCGCGGTTACAGCTTGTTGACAGACGGGCGGACAGCGGAGTCTTAGTAATAGGGTAACGTTTTACCCTTTGGGTACTGAAACCCTAAAAAAATAGTCTAGTTGCGTTTGGCATGATACGTCAATTTGGCCATGATACGTTCACTTCACAATTTATATTACGAAGACACTGACGAAGTTTACAATCCGTTGGTAACACAATCAAACGGGTTGTCCGCAAGGGAAGTTATCTATCTACCAAATGTAAAAGTTATATAATATAATTTATATTAATTATATAATTAAATAAATGTAATATAATTGTATCGTATTAAAACAAATCGCAGTAGACTAGCGGCATGCAACGGCTCAGACATGCGTGAAACAAATGCAGGAAAATTACTCAGCGGACGATTACAGGCTGCGGTGCAAGAGATGATTAGCAATGGCCGGGCCGCATGGGGCCGCGGTCACCGGGTCACCTCATTGCATCCCATAAACAATCAAACATTCAATTGCAATAGACAGTGTGTGTACCACCCCGTGACAAACACTCACTTGTTTTCTCTTAACACCTTATAAAGTCTTTTACGTTTAAGAACTTATAACGGACATCTTTTGGCAAAAACACTACGGAACCGAGTAAAAATCTACCGACTCGACTTCCCAAGATTTTATTAAGAACAAACTCTTAAATTAAATCGAATAGTTTAAAAGGACTGAGTTTAGACATTGGGTATACAACATTGAATTCGTAATTTTAAATCCCAGTTGCCCTATGAAACATTTAGTCGAATAAATATAGATTTGTCCTCTATGTTGTACGCTGTAAATGTCATCAGTGTAAGCTGTAATTGTACCATGGACCGCAAGATGTCGCTGCGCTACATTTGGATCCCCTAGAACGAGCTTTTGGCTCACATTCGAATATATTAAATTCTTAATAAACTTGAATGTGAAGATTTATATGAAATTTATGAAAATAAAAATCACAAGTATTTTCTGATGACTGTTCATCGGTCCCATGGTGTAATGGTTAGCACTCTGGACTCTGAATCCAGCGATCCGAGTTCAAATCTCGGTGGGACCTGGTTTTTGTAAATTTACAGATAGCACTGAGACCATGTTGTACTAATAAAATGATTTAACAGTTGTGGATTACATTACCACACGAGCCTTGCGTGTATTTTGCGTTAAATATAATTTAATTAATGTCAATATCTACATATATACATAACTAGTCGGGTCATAAGTTCCGTCAAACCCTTCTTTTTTTTAAATTGGCGAATACTGGCCAAATATTCGTCGACTAATTTTAAAACGCTTGCGCTTTCCGAATATATATAAAATTCATTTTCTTTCATTACCAAATATGGAGTGGTCGAAGAAAGAAGATCGCAGAGTCGCAGTTATCGCGTTGCACCCCTGTGGTTAAGTGCCCCCAGAGACTTTGAATATTCTGCAATAAAATTTAAATTACACTACGGCTTATTTATCGCACTATCAAACGACACACTGAATGTTCAAGCTTCGAAGATCGTAAGAGGATACCAGTGATCATTAAAGTAAAAAAGCTGAATATAATTATAAATTTATAATTTTATATATTTCTGAAAATAAAGAAATATAGTAAGCAAAAGTAGAGTAAATTATCGAAAGATACCTTCTACGAGTATAAAAGGAAAATCATCCGAGCAATTGAGGCCAGGTTCGAGGACCTCATTACGCAATTCGTCATTTAAAGTGGTATGTCATTATGAGACGGATGTCGTTCCGACACGATAAATAAATAAACAATAATTGCGATAAGGTCCGCAGCGGTCAAACTTGCACCACGACGTTTCTCTACATATACATACATACGACAATGTCACTGAGCGCCTTAAGATTTACATCAAAAAGTTTTATACGCATTAACAAGTCATCATCTCCCTGCACATTTCCCACTCACGTGGGGTAGTTGATGATTATTGTAGTCCATATTGTATAGGTTTTGGTTACTGCGCAGACATCAACATAACATTTACATCACCTTTCGAACTATTTTCTCGTTGGTAGCATCGTCTAGTCTTTATCAATAAATGAGCGATATTTTTAAATTTGCGATTTTATAAATAGAAGGTTCGCATATACCGTTGCTTAGTATAAAAATATATTATTTTTAAATTATTGGTAAAAAAATATATTATTTGTGATGTTGTTTGTACTTTTTAAACAGTGGACGTTGCTATGAAGGTGCCTCATTCTTGTGTATATAAAATGCGAGACGTTTTTTAATGATGGCCGCTTCCACCGTGTAATTATGCGGACGAAAAAACACCGACCTGAGATTTTTGTCTCATCGTAATTCGGGCCTTGTCTTGTAAATAATGCTCTTAAAATATTTAGGAACACACACGCGACTGGAACGATCCAATCGGAGGTAGCGTACCTCTGATTGGATCGTTCCTACGCAATTTCTAACAATTTCTTTATTGGTAAATGTAATTTGATTTTTGGTGCTTCGTTGTAGGTATATTTTTGTTTGTCATTTAGGGTAAATAAATAAAAAAAAAGAGTAAAGAGTACACTATATATTTCAAGGTTAATAAAATTTCTTTCATTACTTTGACATTATTTTTTTTTCAACGATGACTACTATTTCCTTATCGCCTGTAATCATCCTTGTTTAGAGACTCCTTCGAGGCTCTTGAATCTTCTTCTTGTAGACGAAATTTAAACTTAATTCGTGGGTTCTCAGTGTTGAAACCTTATCCTATCTAACCTAACCAGTTCAATTCATAGTCACATGTAGAACCTAATTCTAAAAACTAATTTTAATGTAATAACACTGGTAGAGCCCGCAACAACATTTGTTGCACGAATCGGCCGGCCCGCGCAGTGAAATACCACGACCTTACAGAAGACATGCGTGAAGTAGAAGTATAATGAATTTCGGATAATCAGTGTGGTGCCTGAGGT
>JWHW01018829.1:229046-248344 GCA_000931545.1 Papilio glaucus | reverse complement strand
CCGCGCGCCGCCACCCGCCGGCACGCACTGCAGCGTTGTCGGCTGGGGACAACTCTATGAGCATGAGCGGGTCTTTCGTAAGTACCTACGTCGATTAATAAGAAAATTTGAATTTGTATTACATCTATACAAATTTTAGACACCCATGTAACTAGGGTGTTACTGCTTTTAAACTTGCAAGTACATTTTTATCCATTGACACTTAAGGGGTTTAAAAAATGTAAAATTTACACCTTTTGTAGACGATCTTAGTTATGACGTTGTATGTTGATGTGTATTTATTTATTTACTATGGACGCAATTTTTTGTTAGCGGATACGCTACAAGAAGTGGAGCTGCCGGTGATCTCGACGGCGGAGTGCCGACGGCGCACTCGGCTGCTGCCGCTGTACCGCGTCACCGAGGACATGTTTTGCGCGGGCTACGAGCGCGGCGGCCGCGACGCCTGCCTCGGCGACTCTGGCGGCCCGCTCATGTGCCAGGTATAACCAATATCACCGCAAAATAGTATCTTAAAGCGAAATTCTTTGACTGCTAAGGGACGATTTCAGTTCAATTGCAAATTTAACAAAACTACGTTTTGCTTAATCGAGTTTATAGTTCGATTCTTATCTTGGTTTTCGTTAAACGGATTTCACCAGCTACAAATTACTCACGCTCTCACGTAAACGAAGATTAATGACGTGAAGCGTAAACATCGTCTTCAATCTAAGCGCAGATGTCATGTTACACAGGTTGTCAACGTCAAAACTGTCTCATATATAGATATCAAATTGAAAACGTACTTACAAAGCTAAATGCCAAAAATCGAGCGTTTTTTGGCGTTTATTTCTGTAAACGCGTTTCACATCGGCGTGGCATTGGATGTGAATATTGACATAAAACATGATATCTGCCATAAAGTACGATCTGAGAGGACCTAGCTTACCACCGCGTCCCTCATCATCTGCAATGCATTGCTGGCACGAACCTGGTACATCAGTGGCATCAAATCAAAAAGTAGTTGAGTTACGGTGTTTCATATGGTTCTGTTCCAACATTCCAAAATGCCAACGACCCAATATCTCAAGATTCGAATATTCCAATATTCAAATTTAATTACAAATTCCAATATCATAATATGCCAATATTCTCACATTCCAATATATATGGAGACCTTAGATGGTTCTCGTCTTATATTAAGATCAGAACGCAAACTGTTGTTCTTAATAATTACATGTCCTGCTGGATTCATATCCCTAGCAGCGATCCGCAGGGCTCTCTGATCGGCCCGTTGTTATTTATAATATTTGTGAATAGGAAGGTACCTTTACCTTTTATTTTAAGTTATTAAAACAAACTATCTCAATCCTCTACAGAGGATACATACAGGGAGGATATATACATACAGGGATGCTGCTTTCGTCATCATCGATTTCATATGTCTGCACGTGCGACCCGTCCTTATATTATTAGAATGGAGTTCATCACCTTTGAACTCTTAAGTTAGTTATTACTATTAGGAACCTTTTGTAGAATTCTATGAATTTCTTCAAATAATTTAAAATCTATTTTTGTAATTGATACCAAAGATATATCTACTCTTGGCGGTTTCAGGAGGACGGCAAATGGTACATCTACGGCGTCACGAGCAACGGCTACGGATGCGCGCGCGCGAACCGACCCGGCGTCTACACAAAGGTCTCCAACTACATCGAGTGGATCGACAGTGTCATCGACAAATACACGCCTCGCAACAACGACACTTTCAACGAAGATGAAAAATCAAACGAAGACTTCTATGCCGACTTGGAAACGGCAGAGAACAGAAGACGAGCGTACTTTGACACGTGTAAAGGGTTCAGATGTCCCCTCGGAGAATGCTTGCCCATATCTAGTGTATGTAATGGCTTTCTAGAATGTTCCGATGGCAGCGACGAAACGCATTGCCCCGAAGCTGCACTTAACAGTTCTAGCATCGATCCCGATTGATCACCAGTACGAAAGACTAGACTATAGGGAAAGTGTCACATATCAGACGTTTTTGTGTGCGTTTGAATATTAGTGAAATCGAAGTAAAGAGCAAATTATAACGTATAAGCCAGTACTTAAATGTAGACTATTTTTTTCTGATTTCGACTGATTTGCATTGTAAGTAGCGTTAAGTTATGTTTCGACTAAAGCTACAGTCTATAATAGCACCTTAGTAATAAAAGTCGTAATCACTCGAGCCATACACAATGTGGGCTTTGTAAATATAGTTCTTAAATTAATGTGCCCAGTCAAATAATCTCTTTATATTTTACTGTTAAACACTTATTTAAAATCTATTTATTGCAATTGCATGGATAACCTTTTCCGTTTGAACGATTTTAGTCAAATGGACGACGTAATCCATGAGCTAAATATAAATGAAATCTTGATGATGTTGTTTTATTTATTTTCATACCTATATTTATTGTTGGTATAATTCGATAAATTATACCCTGTTCCGTATGAAAGCCAAAATAATGCAAACACAGAGTACACCTCACCTAACCGCAAAAATTCATGAATTCCAAAATATTTTCGAAAATCTATTTCTTTTTCACATACTTAATATTATAAAGCGTAAGATTTCGTTTGTTTGAACGCGCTAATCGTAGGCAATGCTCATCGCATTTGAAAAAATCTTTTTGAATTATAAGCTGCGCTATTACGACTCTTGTTATGCTATTTAACATCACGCTATGAAACTTAGGAGCTGGGTAAAATGGCAAAACTGTATATTTAAAAGGGATAGACAAAAACGTCAAGATCAATATAGACAACACGAAAATGATAAACAGCAGTCCAGTGACGTGATTAGATGCGATGCTATGCACCTGTTGCCAACAAGAAATCCATTCATTTAACATGAAAAAATATGGCGACAAATATTTAAATATATAATATTAAGAATTACTGCCGAAAGTCGGCAGTAATTCCGTTTGCCGTTAAAAAAAATCTGTCATTTATACTAGTCCTAATCCATAATATCGAAAAAATAAAGCTCAAAAAAAGTGTTAGAAGGTAATGATAGTGTTTATAAGGTTATGACTATGTTACATTCTAGATTAGATCATACTTAGAACGTGTTTACTTTAATTTAACTAGCTGCAAATTGTGCATGTTTCATTATCATTTTGCGTTATTACCTGGCACCGCGCACGTCCAGCCAAGACATAGTATAGAATGAGGTAAAGCTGCAGTACGCAGGTGATTTGAGTTATCTTTAGCTATATAATACTCAGTTCACATTAAATACATACGTAATGCTTATATAGTTAACCTTTAAACTGTCAAAAAATCATTTTAACTATGCGATTGGTCTTGATAATAATCGATTGGTCTTGATTTCTTTGACTTAGACTTTGAGATAGAAAGAAGCAGGATATTAAATAAAAGATCATAAATCTTAAAAATTATTTTAATCTCTTCACAAATAAATTAAAAAATATAAACTTCAAATAAGAATGGCGTAATAAATAATGTCACATTGTTACATTAATAAAAGTATTGTTACGAAAACTGAATACCTATATGTATGTAAATAGCGTACTAATATAGCTTCGAAATAAACATGGACTATCATAATTACAATCAATGAATAAACAGAGTCGGATTCAGTAATTTATCTTCAATAAACGATCACAATGAGAATTTAAATATTATACATAAATAGAAAGTAATTAATACTAGACTACGCCCAAATACGGTTACGTTTATCGGGGTTTTATAATTCACTCTATTTAGTTACATACAGCCAATAATAGTATCGAAGTGAAATGCAAAGAGCTTATTTGTTTAATATCAAACTCGTGACGTCACACTCCTTAAGCTATCCTTAACACATACCAAATGGTATCGCCTCCTCTAGATACAAGATCAAAACATCGACAAACGACACACAGTTGACAAAGTGAAACAATCATAGTTATAAAGACAGGGCTATTCCTAAGACCCAAGGTGGACCATATTTTCAATAGAATGTAGCAATTGGGTCTTTGTTGTGACCTAATGAGACAAGATAGTGGTCTGCTTCACTGCAATGTTTAAAAAATGTTAGTAAAAAGGTAGAAAAAAAAGACATGTTATAAATTGAAATGATCGAGTGCCAGGAACATTACATTACAGAAGGGCGAGTAAATACTTGAATTACAGTTATGTCTACGTCATTATTTAGATTTATATCTTAAACGCTAATGATCGAGCGAAGTGAGCAACAAACGAACATATTATAATTATTATAGAGGACTAAATGGTTTCACACATCCGGAAACTTATTTCTTTATCCTAAGGAGTTAATGTTATTTTGTGCTATATACGTGTGAGTACAAACAACGCGAAAATGCAACGACAAAAGACAGATAAACGCAAATTGTTACGAGACATCAAAGTCGTGATTACATTAGTTTTGTTTAGTTGGTAACTTAGTTTTGTTATTTTAAAAACATATCCCTTAAAATAAGTAAAAAATGTAATGGTTAAAATATACATAGTAAAGTTAGATAAGGCAATATTTCTAAGATTTATGACATGACAATAGTCAAGAGGTGGTTTTAATCGTCGGACATTTGTGTCTTGACATTTGTACGTAAGACGTCAAAAAAGGATGTTCTTCAGGTCAAGTGTCAAAGTCAAGTGACTACCACCACTGATAGGCAATCCGCAACAACTTATTGTGTTGCCATGTCACCTACTCTTGTGTCGAGAACAGAAAAGGGATACAGCGATGTGTTGCGGAGTTTCGTGTCTTTTGTTTGAAATATGAAGTAAGTTAGGTAATAGTTGTTTGGGATCTTTATAACAATTTGCGTATTCTATCTAGGTATATGGAGAGTGTTGCAGTGATCAAGCGCTGTTTGTACACGATGGTGCGGCGGATCGGGTTAGGTGAACGAATCTACATTTAGACCGTGCTATAGTTATAATGATGACGATCCGATCTTACAGCTTAGGTTAGGCATTAGAGCTAGGTGTTCCGGGTGTGAGGGTTTAGCCGCGGCGGCGAGGGGCTTAGCCCTTGTTCTCGACGGGCGTGGTTGTGAGCCCGGTCGGCGGCTTATTCAGCACAGTCTTGAACTGCTCCGGTATCGGATGCTCCGACTGAAAACACAATACGAATATTGTTTTCAAAGAGTTTAAAGAGTTATGAAACATTTGTATACATCAATTTAAAGAATGAAAGAAAATTTATAAGAGAAATTTATGTAGCGTTAGTGTATAATGATCAGATTGGGGACATACTAAAGGGGGTAGTGCCAGGACCGTTCCAAATGGAAATCCGTAATCTCTGCCTATACCTCCAGGTTAAAACACGCCCTTATTTTTATCAATTCAAACTATCTATCTTTGAAACACTTACGTAATCGCCATTGGCTTTTGGCACGAGTACGTTCATCTCGGAGGACTTGGAGCTGACGATCTCGACGTCGAGCGAGTCCTGCGACAGGTAGATCTGGCAGCCGTCCGTCTTATCGATCGATATGGTGGGCACCTTGCCCAGCACCTGGAAGAAAATAACATGAAAAATAAAATATATTAGTCCATAAATAGGAAAAATGAAGAATGCAAACAAACTTTCAAATATTTCGGTTCGTATTTCTATAATTTTCCCTGGCGTCAAGTTATCGATATAATATCACCACGAGAAAAGACGACCTCTCCGCCAGCTTATTTGCTGACCTGCTGAGTATGGGTATACTACAAAACAGACATAAGGCTGGCTAACCTTGCCTTTATAGCAAATCTACGTTTTCTTTTTATGTTTTCTTTCGGTATTTGATAAGTTCACTATTAATGAATAACAAATTTGATAAACCCCTAGCAAAATATATACGTGAATTTATTAAAGAGTATGGAAATATAATAAATAAATTAGGAAGCAAAATGTGCAGTAGACGACTATTTAAAATGATATAAAACTTAACAAAAAATGAGGAACTTAATTGCGGTACCAAATGACGTAGGTACAGAATAGGACATAATTCGCATAAATTTTAAATGTGGGACGAATCATATTTCAAACTGTGGGAAATAATTAAAAGATAAATAAGAGACAATGAAAAATTTCAACTTATTGCAATTGTATAATATAAGAGTTCTTACAGGAAGTAGAGGGATTTTATAAATTCCTAATTCCTTTTGTACTATCAGACGTACATACAAACTGCTAGTTACCTTTATGCAACAGATAAACACACGCACACACACATATTCGAAACAAATATTTTACTTCTCTTTTTAAAATATTTACGGCAGTAGATTGAAATTAGCCATGTAAAGATAGGATGGAAAGGGGAAGAAGATTCGAGAGGGAAGATAGATATGGATATGGGTAGGCCTAATAAACACTACCAAACACGCTGCTCATATGAAACAGCGCCATTTAAAAATGAGACAAACAAAAAGAGGACGGAACGCATATCTCAAATTACGACATCTACCTCCAGGGCAATTTCAAAACAGACTAGTGAAGAATGCAAAAATAGCGAAATTACATGTAAAAAGTTCCCAACAGAGAAAATTTCGAAAAACGTCTTGGCTCGATACACGATCGTTTTAAGAAAAAAACAGCCCGGCCCGATACTGTACAGTGACTATTATATACATTAGAGTATAAAAGACAGTCAAATCTGCATTTAATAACTAGCTGGCTTATAAACATATTGATTTGGATAAGGATTAATACTGAATACAAAAAATTGCGTCGTAAATAGCATATTATTTTTAATTTATTGTTCTAAAGAAAAAAAAAATGTTTTTATTTACTAAAAAAGGGCGATATAAGGAGCACCCATAACCGACGAGCATGCATGCGTAGATGTATGAATGTAGAAGAAGCAAGTGAGGTGTGCCAGGATCGCGCCAAATGGAAATCCATAATCTCTGCCTACCCCTCTGGGTGACGGGCGTGAGCGCATATATAAAGAAAAAAGTATATTACCACGCAATAACTTTGTGAGATAACAGTAGAAGATATGCTATCGCTAACTTTTATTGAGAATTTTCAGAGATCTACAATTCTTTCTTATTTAATTTAGCCTGCGTAAGCCAAGAAAGTAAAACTCAAGTTTGTCATACTACGCATTATAAAGAATAACTCAAAAACTAATGGTCGGGTCTTGATTAAAAAATAGGACGACACGACACGCAAAAAAATCATCGAAATCGGTTCACCAGGAGCGGAGTTCTGAGGTAACAAACGTTAAAAAAAATACAGACGAATTGATAACCTCCTCCTTTTTGAAGTCGGTTAAAAAGAAATATTTAAAGAAAAAACAATGTCAAAACGATGTCAATAAGAAGTTCGTGACATTTTCTAAACATATTTGTAATGAAATACTTTTGTTAGACATATGAGATGTTAATTTTGATGAGTTTACATGTTCGCTTTATTTGTGAAGTTAGCGGTGGTGTTAGGGTTGCTCTACTTGCAGAACACACTGACCGTCGAGTATAGCTCGGTGAATGACACCGAAGAGAAAGCCATCTGGCTATGGGAGACTGTCAAGTTCATGGAAACGGTCATATGCGAATACAGCGGCTCATTTGGGACACAATGCATTAATGGCTTTAATATTCTTTACACAAAATTAACTCTTGTAAATTTGGTTTGTGAAGTTTTATTATAATACGTCAAGTATCTATGTAAGCTTATCAAGGTAGGCGCTACAATAATTGCTATGAGAGAAAAAGCATGTTTATTTTATTCGCAAGTCTTCAGTTAGCTACGCTATCAATCAGATCAAAACGTAAAAACGTTCCTAATGGAGGTCCACAAATAACATCATGTGTAGGGCAGATTAGAATACAAAACATTTTTTACAAATTTTGTCTTTCCAACGAATACTTCTATTTAGAACAAAGTGAAATATTCATACAATATTTAATAAAGGACAAGGGCCTAATGAGAGCTTTTCGTGTCTGCTTTTTATATAAAACGGAGTTTGTTGAATATTATTGGCTAGAAAAAACCCACGCGAACAACATTTTTAATACATATTTAATTTTAATTTAAAAAAATGGTTATTTTTTTAAATAAATATCTACTATATCTGGTGCCTTAAATTGCAACAGACAATTTATTTGATCTAAAACAGCAGGTATCTGTTGAATATCGGGTACTGAGAATCGATACGAGTGTGGTGGTTCGCTGGGGGACGTAATATCGCTTTCGATGGACAATTGAATAAATTTAGTAACTACTTTTTCGTTTGTTTCCAGATTATATTTCTTTTCAAATACATACCGACGTCGTTGTTCATGTTCAGATGCATAAAGAATTATTATATATCTAGACGGGAGGGGTTCCAACACAAGCAACAAGAGTATGAAGATGTAAAAGTACAGGTTAGTTAATAGTTTTGATAGTCGCCATAAGGCAAAATACATCTATTATTTTTATGGAATAAGGTGGCAAACGAGCAAGCGGAACACCTGATGTTAAGTGAACGCTACCATCCATAGACATCCGCAACAAGCACATGTGTTGCAGATGCGTTGCCAGTTTTAATTTACAGAGGAGATAGACAGGAATAAGGATATTTCCTTTTCTCCGTTAACATAAACATAAACATTGACAAATGGTTATTTTCAGATATACGCTCACATACAGGATTCAATCAAATTGAAAAGTAGACATTTGTATTCGTCGTTTTGCAGGTTAAAGTGGCGACAACAAAGCTGAGCGTGCGCGAGGCGGAGTACAAGGAACGGTCCGCGGAGGTGCGGCGCGCGCTGCAGCGGCTGCGGAGAGTGCGCGCGCGCGTGCGCCAAATGCTCGCCGACGACGACGACCTGCGCCGCGCCGCTGACACCAACGCCTTCCCCAACGACGCCGACGCCCACCACGCGCAAAACGACCCGGAACAAGGTCCACTAATATCATTTGGATGTAGATAGCTTTTCATTACATTTGGACTAGTAACAGTAGCAAAACCACAAGTTCTGGCAGTAGAGCAAAATGAACAATATGGAAACAATAAATACGTTCTCGCGTGTAACACGAGCAGAGCAAATTAATTAATTAATACATAATAACGTAAAAACGCGTAATTCTGACGACCCATCCCCTCTTTTCTCCACGTTGACTACTAAAAAGCGGGAAGACTAGAAAAAGGTGGTATTTTTCTTCAAAAATCCTACCAACGTATGCATGTACCTGTAACTCGTTCGGTGTTCTGTTCGCCTGCTACCATAAACAAAACCCAAAACCCGATTATCTTTTGCAGATATATTAGGTACTACTATACCTAGTATGATTTTAGTACTAACTCTGCAATACCTTACAGAACAAAAAATTCTAATTGAATTAATGAAAGACTTAAAGATCGAACGCACAAAATTATCGGAAGTCGAAACGGAAAACACGTACGGAGAGTACGGGGAGTTCGTGCCCGCCGAACCTTCCAGTCCCGAGGCAAGCATTTACTCATCAGCCAGTGAGAGTCAGAAGGAGTGTCAAGTGAAAATAGTCAAAGTAACCAACGTGTACAAAGTCTCATATCTTAGGCATTTTATCAAGCAAAAACGACTCAGAAGAGCCTCAAAGCAAGCTCTCTTAAAAAGAAAGGTAGGTATAGCAAAGTAATATTAAAATTTTAATAGTATAACTTTAATGAGCTGAAAACAGCGTTAAAGCTCGCCCCAATGTATCAGTAATAGGTATAAGATCGACATAGCGTTATGGTCAGAACCATCCGTTATATTGAAAAACGTGCAAAATATACTCGACTGCGAAGATTGAGATTCGCCACAAGAAACAGTTTGTGGTTATGTGTACAGTGGATGGCATGGTTGTTCTGGTCATATGTCTTTAGAATTCAACATATCTTTTGAAGCTTCTTAAAACAATACACTCGCATAATAACATTTTCTCTACTGATATTCAACATATATTGAAACTGTGTGAAAAACAATGTGTTCTTTTTAGATGGAAGACATAAAAAAATTACTAGAAGACTGGCAAAAGACATTAAACATGGTGATCAACAGCAAACTAGCAATAGTGGACATAGACACGAACCACATGGAACTTGCGTCGCAGGAGGCCATGGGCGACTTCACCAAGCCACATCTACGAGAGTCTTCGGACACCGACAGCGAAATCAGCTGGTACCCGAACGCTTTCCGAAACTCCCCTTATTGTTTTCAGGTAAACTTTGTAATAACCTAAAATGTTTTTATTTCGAACCACTCCGCATACTTTTACATACTGCACCTATTTCCGCCAAGCAAAAATATTCAACTCTTGGAAACCACTATATTGCTACGAAAAGCCGTCTAAACTGATCGAATCGAATGAGAGTCCTGCGTACGATTGCTTCATATTTGTCGGCAATGTATCCTAATCGAAATTCCTATCCCTCCAGGACTCACCGGACATGGATATGTCGCGAGAGTATTACGATCCCGGTGACAGCGAGGTGGCGCTGCAACCGGCGGGTATCGAGTGCGAGTGGTCCCGGCCGCGGCTCGCCAACAACCTGTTCGTGGTCACCGAGGAGACCAGCAGCCAATTGGCAATACAAGAGGTCAAGAGCGAGGCCGGCGACGACTGGGACTGCAACGACATGACCACCATGTGATGACACTTTGTTTTAATATAATTTATTTTCACATAATAAGCTTTTTGATACTTGTGTAATGATCAAATAAAAAATATATCTATTTTTACTAGCATTTGGCTTAATATAAACTAAGAAATGAGAGGCAACTCCTCTTACCAGCCCCAGCATACAGTGTATGGTAGAAAACACCATACTAAGATACAATATGTGGTGTACGGGAATGTCCATTTTTTTACCATATCGGAAACAGATTAGTCAGTTTATATACATTTATCTGCTTATGACAACGTAGCGTGCTTTTTACAAAGAGGATGTTCGGTGGATTGTTACTAAAGCTAATTTGTTATACGAAAACTCGGCACTCGGCACGGCGCGGCTATCCAAGAAAAGGAGAACGTTTTCTTCGATAGCTACAGGATATTATATTAAAATATGTGACGCAATAACAGTGACGCAGCACAAAAGCGGACGAGAACGTCTTATACGCTGCTTCAATATTCTTTGCGCGTACTACACTATCCCACACAACGTTAAAACTTTTTATGCTTCAAAATATTTAGCTTCAAATACCACGCTTTTTATTTATATCAGTTTTTAAATTGGTTTCGTTCTCTGAATCGCCGCTTTGATAACATTTGTTTTGTCAGCTCGCAATATGTATATTTTTTTTAGGAAATATTAAATTAATTAGAAGCACGCTAAGTGAATTGGATAAGCTAGTGGATTTTTTTAGGAATGACTAATTATAATACGCCCTATACTTTAATTTTCTTTGCTTTATAATTTCATGAAAACATTTCATTACATGTGCAGGTAATTAAGCTGGTCATAAATTGAAACATGACTATAGACCCTAGTGAGTTTGGAAACCTAATGCGTTAGGCGCCTCACCCTAAGCGTGTACGTACGTACGTACGTACGTACGTGTAAAATTTTTAAAAAATTATAATTCGTTCAAATTTGTTTTCCTAAAATATCCCTTGAGATCATTTCAAATAAACATAAACATTTCGAATAACATTTAATACATTGTTATTACGCTGGCTTAACTGGCTAGACGCGAACCTCACACACGTTGAAAATAGATTCGTTCGTAAATACACGACTGAATTATTTCTAGAACTCTCAAATCTGATTCTTTTACAGAGCCAAAGACAGTCAAATGATAAGTATTTGGCCTTTTTCTCAACGAAGGAACCATAGTTAGTATTATTATTAAACTCAGGAGGGCACTAGTTCCCGTCGTCTGAAATCTCCTACTAACCATTCCAAATGCATCGTCTTGAAATATCTAGTAATACCTCATACCTATAAAAATTTCACCACAGTCATTAACAAATTAATGAACGTCCATTTTTAACATTTGAGTCACTAAGGTACGTGAGGTAAGGAACTAAAAAGGATAGATCTGTATTCATACCTGCATCTGAACAGACTGGCAATTGACGAACTCAACACTGGAGACGAGGTTGTCGAAGACGACGGCGCACTTGGTGCAGGAGTCGAGCACGACGCCGTTGATTTTGCCGCGCACCGTCAACGCGGAGTCGCGGCACCGGAACATGTACACCACGTTATTCATGTCCGCGTTCTCCACCACCAGGCCCGAGTTGCCCTTCTGGTATTCCTGTTGGTAAACGTCCATATTAAATATCATACAAATTTATAGCTTTAAAACTATGAGAGCTTTTACATGGCAAGGCGACCGTGCTATGACCGCGTGTCGCCCGTCCATATCCACTGTAAAGTCGGCACGGCGCGGCGACTTGCAGGTTTGTAGTATGTATTGATTTGCATCTCAAACAAATGTCACCATACACGACGACCATTACACTTTTTATACTTTTATCGGCAATGTTGTAATTTTATAGAAATCGTGTGATATGAAATGCGTAATAAATATGGATAGCTAATGTCATAATGTAATGTGATAAAAGGGTTGTTTTTCAAAAATATATTGAAATTTACGAATTTTAGCGTTAAAAGTGTAGGTTCCCTTTGCTTAAAAAATTTCCATCTTGATTTGGAACACACTATATGCGGTCACTTGTATGCGGGCGCAACACGGCACAGGGTGCACGAGAAATGACATTCAGGCGGTAACATCAAATAAACTGTGTGCGTATGATAAGGGTTCTTAGTTGTTTTTCTGCGTTTCGTGTAGTAAGTACGGTGTGTAGAAGCCATATTTCCATTCCTCTTCATCCTCTCTCCGTTGCTTCCTGCAACTTTCTAGTTCTTGCACATGTTTATAGGTAGCTATAGTAACGCTTCGCTTTCTGCTTCGTTCGTAATCTCAGAATTTTTTTTTGCATTGAAAATACCATGTATTATTAATTTGCGTTTTATCTCATGCAACTAATGCTGAATACTGAACGTTATACGAGTATCGGTAAAAGGCTTTAAAACATATTAACCGCTTATATAAACCACATAAATTGTTTACCCACGCTGTCAATGAGCTTACGAGCAACATCGTGAGAATTTTTTTATTTTAAATAAGCTTTGGCGACCGTTAAATCTTTACGGGGTGATCTGACGTAAAAAATTATTTATATGTTCTCAAACCGTGGAAGTCTGCTTCTGTGGTTTAGCCGATAGTAACTGCAATTGCACTTATACGTTTTGCAGATGTCTTTCGTCTTAAAGAGGATCTTTTCTACTCCCTAATATATTCCAATAGCCATTGTACGCGATTTTGACTGCGAACCGCAGAATTCTCAAGAAGTAAAGCGAAGAAAAATTATAATTAGCAATGTTGGTAGCGTCGTGTTAATTGAGGTTATTTAGTGCCCTCGCTACGTCGTAAATAATTGGAACGTCATGAATTCCCAGGCAGGTGTTCGACTGCGCCACGCCTGCTATGTGTCGATTAGCTTTCCAAATTAAAATTGAATTTAATAATTAAATGTATTGGAACATTAATTAAATACCCATTAGTTTAATTTTTGTTAAGTTATTCACAAGTTTTGCAAACTTTACTATATTAAACTTAAATACAAAGGAATAGTTGACGACATGACATTGACATGTGATCAATCTAAAGATCCCAAATACTTGCTTTTGATCACTAAACGGCCATATGTTTGTTGAATATCATGTTTACCACTAAATAAGTTCCATTGAAAATAGGTTGAACTCAACAATATTTTGCAAAAATCTAAAAATACTAGCCATGCCGCAACTAAAACTGCAGGTAACAAGAATTCCCCCTTCCGCACGCTTTTTATTAAAGTCGTAAAATAGAAGGATATTGCTTCTGTAGACATCTGTTATCAATGTTCCAGGAAAACCCAGTTAGTATTATTATAGTTATTGGTGACTAGATACTTCATGTCTTATTTTTTTATAAATTACACTTACAAAGACAAAACGTTTCAGTTAACTGTACAAGTTTCTCTTTGATAAAATTGCGCATTATTTCAGCAGTTTCTGCCTAATTGCCACTTACATATTCTTTTTCAGTTTATTCTCTTTGTTAAACTGATTTCTTACTATTTTAGACTTTATTGTAAACGTTATATCAGTTGTGTAATTATATCTTTTACGATAAAAGAAAAGGAGTCGTGTTCAAAGGAAACACAACACCTCAGATATCGTAAGGATACAATCAGTCAGAACTTGTCATCTTTGCTTTCGATCGCTTATTCTTTAATACTTTATGAATTTAATTTGTGGAATATTCTAGAAGTAAAAGTATTCGAATTGTATTAATTATGAGGTGAAAAAATCCATACTAATAGCCTGTCATATATCATTTCATAAACAGCAATCGCATTTCTCCACTTTCTTCTGTTAGAAATCGAGATGCAGAGTTACGTTATCTTTAATTATTACGTTAAAATGATAAATACATTAAAATTTATCTGTCTTCTACTCTTTTAAGTAGTCGAGCGAGAACACATAACCGAAGGCTATTACGGTACACAAGGACTGATTGCATGCGCTGTTTGGGATTTGATCAAAAATGTAGAAATGTCTACATTCCCCGAGAAATCCCAGAGAACCAGAATTTGGTGACATGGCAAACACTCGCTATCAGGGCTTCTATATAAAGTGCGCGAATAAGAACCTGTTGTTTACACATATCTAACAAACCGTCTAGAAATAATATAAAGAAGAATAATTCCATGGAAATGAGGTTAGAAAATGAATACGAAATGTTTCGACCTCCATTATTTATGGCTCTATTTGTCGAAACACGAGCTACGCTCAGAGTCTTATTTGAACAAACTTTATTTATTGTACACACATTTACAAAAGAAACTTTATAATGGCAACTGAATTAAAGAACTGTGGCGCCCGCTAGCGTCGTCAAGTTGAAGCGACGTGTTGCCTTTATATATCGTGCTCTTACGACTTTGAGATCAAGTTTATAAAGTCCTGAACAAACATAAATTTCAAAGCGCCTCGTAAATTACAGTCATTATACGTGGAAACGTAAATATATGTGGCTAATTAATGCATTTGATAATACTTTCGGTGTTGGGAAATTGAATTTGTGAGCACAAGAGTAAACAATTTTTTATATCGACAATTTACTTAATAGCGACCGTTGTCTCAGTACTCGTACGTATGTACGTAAAAGACTCACGCAGCTGTGTCTGTGTGTGATCTGCCTCTAAATCAAGACACCTCGAAACACAGCTTGGTCTACGATACTAGCATATTAGTTGGTCACTAAAAGGGCTGTCAGTTTTGCAAAATATTTTCGCCTAATCTCCCTTCTCTTCCTGATCCTGGGATATGAAATCTTATTTTTATTAAGCAAGTGTATAACATACATAACTTATACTAAATAATACTCTTCTATTTCAGTATTTTACACTATAAGTTTTTAATACACATTTGATGTAACAATATTTGCATCTTTAAATGCAATATAAATTATATTACTTGCCGCTAAATAACAAAAGTTTTATTTACAGTGTACCGCAACGGTTCAGTAACGGGATCCTTCATTAAATTTTATGCGGGTACGGTATTCTACAGAATGGATAGCATTAGGACGGAAAACAAACAATAGTCCCTTTACTTAAGGCATATCGCAAACAAATCTTCAGTCGGTACGAAAAGACAAATAAAAAAGGCGATGCAAAACAAAAACAAGAAATAGATCGAGGGAGCAAAGGACAGTTCGCACAACACAAACTAAATTTTTTTTTATGTAAAAATGAGAAATCTATAAAATTTTTGAGTAGCAGGTAAAACAACATACATATATATTTTATCATTAATCAATACATAAAACACATTATTCCTTCTAAAAAGTCTTCAGTCTTCATGGTTTACACAATCAATTAGTCCAGGATAAATTCATTCATTTATCCTAAAGGACGACTGAATGAATTTATCCTGGACGACTTTTGTTTTAACAAATCACTTTAGCACCGTCAAAAGACGCTTCTCGATAAAGATCGGTCTTGAAAAGCGGCCGGCGGAGATCAGCCTTATTCGACGTTTTTATTCCACCTCTTCCTTCTTGCGGCTGGTACATATTTTATGTTATTACGATGTGCCATAAATTCTTAAGTCGGTGGGTAAATATCGGTAGAGCCTTGTATGTAATATGTTGGATTTTAATACGGAATTATTTTTTTTGCTGAAAAAGCATTATCGAACACACCAGATCCAGGGTTCAGGTTTAAGGACGCCTGATTAATCGTTGGCCCGTACTTTGTTTCCTGATAATCCCGATAGTAGCTTTTAAAAAAAGCTCTGTGAATCATTACTGTCAATAACATATATAATTGTACAGATATTAATTAAAAATAATTTCAAATATTAAAATTAATAATCTGTTTTCTTCTTATAAAAGTCCATTAGTTAAAATGGTAAGTGTATTTTTATCATTCGATGTTATTTTCCATGTTGTGATGATAAAGGTAAAAAGTAGGTCCATATCTTTGTTATCACCATGTCATCATCAATGTTGTGGTCCATACTATTAATTTCATCTCTAATTTAATCTCATTATCAAAATTTCAAATAAGTAGTTTCCCAATGTCACGAAATTAATTCACCGAAATGGACGCTAGGCGCATTAGCAATTTGCGTGCGCTATAAAATATGTTTTTCTGTCAAGCGTATTTTAACATGGTCCAAACCCCTCCCCCCTCACCCTAAAACTGGCCTGCGTACACTTATTTAGAAAATATAAGAACAATATTAGGCGTGTCCGTAACGTATGTTTGTACTCGTATGTGCAGAATATTAAATAGGGCAGTTGAGTATGACGTCATACTCAACTACCATATTGCTGAAGCTTGAATTCGGGGATGTTTCATCTCGACCTTTCAAGTGATTCATTAAATCCGTCTATCCATACGATAGCAATTCGAATGTTTCGTTGAAAATTAGCGGCCTGACTAGTGAAGTACACAATAGGTCTTATAAATAAAAACCTTGAATGTCTTGATTTATTTTATGGACATAAAAATTAATCTTAATTGATGTTAAACTATATTGACTGTTCGTTGATGATAAAATACCAGGTTCGTAAACATATTGTTTGCTAGAAGTCGTTTAATAATTCATAAAGCTTTCATGAAAGGCCACTCGCGGCAGTACCGAGCGCTTCAATAACGGTACCAACAAATTGAATTGATATTGAGTGCTGCCAAGTGTATACCAAAGCCGACGCTCGTGTGTACACACAAAGGTTTGCTGCAATGATAAAAGATTGAAATGCATAGAACATCTATTTAATAGACTTCACCACAAGGGTATACACAAAAATGTGGAAGTAAGGTCATAGTAACATTTTAACTCATATAAAGTCAATAAAAGTTGATGACGATCTCTCTGCTATAGAAGAGAAGCTGATAGAAGAAGTGACGAATAAGAATGGTATTAAATAGAATAAGGGTCTTGTCCTATCAAAAATACCTTTGCTATCTACGTATAGCGCTGTTTGAACTATGCTGTGATCACACCCGTAAACCAGACAGGTAGACACGGATTTCCATTTGGCACGATCCTTGTATATCTTGCTTTATCTACGTCCGTACATTTCGTATAAGAAAAGCAATACACCGCTTGAATATTTAGTTTTAATGATTGATGGAAGATTCCTTAAAAGAATCACTAAGTATTCGTTTATTTCGCGTTTATTAATTCATTTCTTAATATCATTTAGAGAACAAACAGACTTATAATTAAATAGAAAAGTGGCTTGTGCTTGGAAAACGTACTGGTCCCTTAAAGATATATTTAAAAGTAGACTCTTTCCCATGACAGCCAAGAAAAAAGTGTTTAACTCATATATCCCCTGCCATATCTCACGTATGGGCGTCAAATTTGGGCGACATATCCAGACACTAAGAACATATCAAAAAGGAGCAGAAGATATTATTAGAGCAACAACAAAGGTGGAAGAAATACTAAAAAAAAGGCAGCTAAAATGTCGATGGACCAGACACATGACAAGGGATAGCAGGATAAAATGGACAAAAATTATAACAGAATTGCAACCACGTGACGAAAAAATAAAAAGAGGTTGACAACTTCTAAGTTGTCAACCTCTTTTTTAGGAATTCTCATTCATAGGAATTAAAATAAAATAAAATCGTACCATATCAATTTTCATCAAAATTATTGGTCCAGACGTTACAAACATATGAATTAATTTTCTTATCACTCTACTAATTCTGTAAAGACTATATGCGAGGTAATGTAGTACTTACGATGAGCCACTTTTTGCCGTCGCGCGTGAACACGGGCGGCTTGTCGAGCTGGCCTGCGCCGGGCTGCGGCAGCGGCTTGCTGGGCGTGGTGTGCGCCGCCTTGAACGGCGCCGGCCCCTGACGCAGCGTCGGGTTCTTGTGGGTCTGCATCTCCGATGTCACCTTGCGCAAGTCTAAGGACAGACGGTTAATATAGCACAAGCTTTGCACGTATTTGTCTGATACAAATACTTCAAATATTATACCAATTGTTTCCTTAAGTGGCAAAACGTTCTGCATTGAACTTGATTTATAAATTGAAGTATCAGGATATGGAAGGGCATCGATGTTACCGTGGAATAACGAACTGTATGTCTGGGTTTAGTAAATAATAATAAAAAATACAAGGAATAATGAATCAAATAGTAAATGATAACTTCATTGCTCAATTTATTACGGCAATAATTGCAAACCATATTTGATACTGAACTGTTCGGTAAAAGCAAACCTCGATAACTGTTTCTTTTTAACTGAATGAGGTTAAAAGACGACCGAGGATTCTGTCATAGTGATTTTAGATTAATATGCTTATGAAATAGTAATCTCCAATGAACTGAGAAACAGTGCAATAAATAGCACATACATGTAGCAATGAAATTAGTGTCAATTGAGGGAGTTCCAACATGTCATTAACTATAAATTTAGAAAAAATTAGCATGGTACCACATTTCACATATACATGAGAAGTGCAACGATTTATTGATATTACATAATCAAGTAGCTTCAATACAACTTTATTACGACGTTTTAGCTAACGGTTGTTGCGCCTGGATTGTGGCACATGCACCGTTATATCTGCACGTTAACATCCACTTGCAGTTCTATTAATAGCATTCATAGTGATTAATAATTTAATGCACAATGTATCAAATTACTTTTATAAAAGCCATTGGTATGCACCGACCGAGATTCGATCTCGGATTTCCTCTTTTAAATATTAACGGTCAACTATTCTCCTTTTATAACTTGTAATAGTGTTGCTGTGTGACGTTTACAACCGTAA
>JWHW01018829.1:217572-228354 GCA_000931545.1 Papilio glaucus | reverse complement strand
ATGCTTATGAACCGAGAAACAGTGCAATACATAGCACATACATATAGCAATGAAATTAGTGTCAATTGAGGGAGTTCCAACATGTCATTAACTATAAATCTAGAAAAAATTAGCATGGTACCACATTTCACATATACATGAGAAGTGCACCGATTTATTGGTAATACATAATCAAGTAGCTTCAGTACAACTTTATTACGACGTTTTAGCTAACGGTTGTTGCGCCTGGATTGTGGCACATGCACCGTTATATCTGCAAGTTAACCTCCACGTGCAGTTCTATTAATAGCATTCATAGTGATTAACAATTTAATGCAGAATGTATCAAATTACTTTTATAAAAGCCATTGGTATGCACCGACCGAGATTAAATCTCGGATTTCCTCTTTTAAATATTAATGGTCAACTATTCTCCTTTCATAACTTGTAATAGTGTTGCGATGTACCGTATACAACCGTAATGTGTTAAAACTACTACAAATTGTTATATGTCTATATACTAGAATATTTTTACTGCTTAGTTGATTACTATTACCGCTGTACAAGGAATACCATTGCCGCAAAACAGTAGGAAGGAGAACGAGTTAAATGTCATATGATCATAACTCAAACGTGATCTTTAACTGGAGTTAAATTGATAATCTGGGTAAACAGCCACCTAAAGTCATTAGTTTTCTGTTTCACAAAGTTACGTGAGTAAAGCAACTTACGACTGGTGATGCCTTCGCCCTGGTTGATCTCAGCGAAGAGAGCGCTGCGGTCGTCGGCGCTCATGTTGGCGAAGTCCACCTCAGGCAGTACCGGGGGCGGCGGCGGAAGGCCGCCGGGCGGGGGCGGCGGTGGGGCTCCAGCGCCAGAGCCTGTAGACAAACATCAGTCTATTGTTAAACCATCAATTCATCTAACAAAAGAAGGTCTCGTGTTATCATTCGTTGCTTGACTAATATGATAAAAATAACACAAGATATTTCCTTCCTTTTAGACAAGGAAGGAAATGCGCGTTTGAATAAATAAAAATGACAGCAAGCCAAACCCATTCTTCATTATTTATTTTTGCCATGTCTTCTTTTTTGTTTAACACCTCCTGTGTCTAACATATAAGTTAAAACATTTGTGACTAATCGGTTATTGCGGATTCTTATGTATGTGTAAGCTATATAGAAGGAAGCTATAATTTCAAGTCGAATGAACTTTTTAATCATAATAACATCACGCTCTTAAGAATGAAAACCAATTCATCGTTAGTTCCCTAAGTTACATACAACACAAACAATTTAAGTTCGATCCTAAGACGATACCAATAAAATTGCTAATAGTTAATAAGTCTCATTTAAACTGTTGATTTACCATGTGCGACTGGACGGACGGTGCGACGGACTGACGGTTGAGGAAGATTTTACATCTCAAAACTTATTTTAAAATATACTACGTCAACCGATTATACATTAGGATAAATAAGTAAATAAAAATAAATATGCGCGCTCACGCCCGTAAACTTTAATAGGGTAATATTATAAGAAATCCGAAAAAATAAACTCATTCTCTCATATATGAATAGACTCTAACCATCAGATTGCAAAACAAACATTTCTTTTCTGAATTATCACACTTTCACTAAAAATGTGAATACATATAAATTAAATAAAAATGCCCAAAAGTATTGACTCTTATTCACTTTTAATTAATGAGATGGATTAAAAAACACTCATATCAATAAATAATAACATCAACCCAAGAGAAAGGTTCTTATCCAATTTTCTTAAGACAAACAAAACTAGATTGTGGGATCGAACATCTTTCAACCTTAACCCTGTTACAATACAAACAGGATGACGTAACGTATTTGAAACAACTATAGTTCTGGCGAGATTCAAGACAAAGGAAGGATAAAGCAAAACTAGAACACGCAAAGAAAACAATAGATCCTAACGTGCGGGAGCGAGCGGGATTGCTAGACGACGGCGTCGAGGGAAATCAAGTTAAATGTACACCGGACAATTTTGATGTTCCCGATGTAATAAAATGGATAAATTTTGAACAAAATTAAAATTCTTGCCGCGACCTCAATCTTATTAATTGCGAATGAAATATCGATTTCCGTGACTCCAAATATTAAACAATGAAAATGAATAGAAAACAATGTATGTTAAAAGGGTTCATTTAAATGTATTTTGTTAAGTCAACCAAAGTTAATAGGAATATTTTAGAGGTTCTTTTCAGTTTTATCTGCTTAAAAGTAAAAGGAAATAATAACCGAAAAGATAATTAATTTGAAATGATTACTCGTTACTTGTAAATCGATTTTAATCGACAATCGAAGAACGCTTTACGTTTATTGCATTTTATTTTCATATATTAACTACACTGATTTTTGATTTCATTTATAATATGTACATTTATATAATTTTTCACTTGTCTAAATTTATTTTCTTTCTTGTCTAATAAAGATGGCAATACAAGTTATTTTTATAAAAAAAAATATGATACAAGTAATAAGCAAGGAGGTTGCGGGAGCCGGTCAAGCCTATACATTAATTAACTTCACTATTCTTTTGTTATTTGACGACTGATACGGACTGATTCCTCGGCTTATTAGGCTACAGTCTACAGACTAAAAAGGTAAATATTGGAGTATTGATTTAAGACTAGTTAGTGTAGATCCAATTGTATGAATAACTTTATGCTTTTTTTATTTTTGCCTAACAAAAATATTCGATCGAAGGTTCGCTCCCTATTGCTTCCAATTAATTTACCTAATTAATGCGCAAGAAATAAAAATGCTTGGCTTAGCTAACCACATACTTGTTAGACAAAGGTGTACCGTCGTCCCGAAAGGTAGCTAGTTTTTTATTAGTTATATTTAATTATTTGATATTTAACCTTTTAACCTTTGATATTTAATTATTCGAACAGGACTTCCAGCTATCTCTTGGGTCAAATAGTCTATATTAAAAATCACTTACCAGACCACACGAGTCCGGTCGTGTGATGCTGCTTCACGTAGGCCTGAAGGTCGGACAAGAGCTGCACCCAAGCGCGGCACCACTCAACGTGTCTCTTGTCCTTCTCTTTCCACTCCTTCAGAACTCGGTTCGTGTAGAACTGTCCAGCGTCATTCATCTCTTTTACGTAAGGAGCAGGAGCGGGCGACACCGCGACCCAGCCGAGAGCGGGGATGCTCTCAGAAATCGCCGACAAATGATTGAAGAAGGAGGAAACTCGATTCTTCTCTCGGAACTGCTGTATGGCGGATATCTTTTCGCTGGTCGGTGCTAAGAGCTGCATTTCTTCAGCTTGAGCTGGTTTGCTTCTGGACTGCGCCAGCTGAATGTAGCGAAGCTGCGCTCTGTTTTGAAATATTGAAATTTAATTACAACATCTTTGTAAGCCACAGGTAATAAAAAGATGAGTAAAATTGGAGAACTCCACTGGGATTGATTACATTTTGGATCCACCAAGCTTGAGTTACTTACATGTTTGGTCCTTCGAGTCGTATAAGGACTCGATCAAACAAAACCCTTTAAGCTTTCCACAGACGCCTCAACATGGATAGCGTCTGAAGATATTCGCATTGTAAGCATCATAGGTTAGATCGTATCAGAGGGAATTTAAATTTCTATGCATAACAAGACATACAAATGCGATCATTGATCCGTAGACTATTGATTATTGGCATTGGCACAACTATTTCGATGCGTCACGACGTGTAGATTGCGGATCAATGAACTAGACACACTTCGGATAAAAATCAAGAAAAGTTCTTTCATCATTTTCAACTCAAAGTTTCCACAGCGCTTTTGTTTCAAGAATTTAAATCATTATGTTAAAGATCCGCTTGAAATGATCTTCTACGTCTCTCCAAAGAACGTGACTGTTGTAATTTTATTACTGCTCTTTTGCAGTTAGTCTTTTTCTAGTCGTTACATCTTTGATGCCCAACCTAAGAAGCTTTCACCTCACTTTGTTATCAATATAATAAAAAAAATATTAACAGTTTATTTAACATTTAAGACCTGTCAAACGATTTCGTAACTTAGAAACTAACTATGACGCCGCAGGTTGTAGGTTCGAATTTCACTCAAGGGAAAATATTTGTGTGTTGTGTGACTAAAATAAATAGGTTGGTTTGCGGTCGTCGGTCTTAGAGGACTGTTGTCTGTCGATTGATTCATCCTCTACCCATTTGTTCAATGAAAGGCTCAGTTATCATATCCAGGACTGCCTCGTATGAGAATTTATTTGAATCTAATTTCGTTTTCATATTTTTAATAAATGAAATAACCTATTAAATAATCTGTTCACGACAAAAATTGAACAGTACAAGCGTACCCTTGACTTTCAGAGATAAAATCAAAACGGTATTGTGCGGCGTGTGAGTAAGTGGCTGACGGCACTCGACACTTACTGGAAAGCCTCGTTGACAAGGTTGGCGTGAGTGGCCACATCACCTCCGATCTGCTGAGACAGCTCCAAGTACGTCCGCAAGGGGCCCTGCCAACAAAGAAAAAATATTCATAGTCTCGTTTAAAAATGCAAAACTGATGGATTCTTATAATAGTTGTTAAAGTTTAAGTATCTATGATATTATCATCAATATTTCGACTTGTTAAGTCAAACAATCCTTGTGGAGGATTAGATAAGGTTTTGAAAACGTTTTGTTTTGATTTCTTCATAAAAGCTGAATAGAAATTTAAACAGACGAGTTTAGAATAAGTTTCGATAATACTATTATCTCCAGTCTGTTCTTTTATGTCGCATCATTTAACAAGACCATATAACAAGAACTGTTGATTTGTTTGTCCCTACTATTAATCTATTTTTATTGGCCAACTCGTGACGTGAGTTCAGCGCTGTAAATGAATTACGTTCGAGTTACGAGTTTGTTTTCGCAACAATCGAGTGATCCGATCGGATGGAATAACTTTTTTATCCGTAGATGATATGTAAGAGTTACTTTTATTGTCAATTTACAAACAAAAAAATTTATTTATTATTCCTTTATTGAGATGTTTATATGTTAATGGATACATTTAATTTTAAAGAAAATTGCTCGAAGTTGCAAAACAAAATGGGCCAAAGCTAACTCTGGCAATTGAACTAAATTGAATAAAGACATGGAGAATATCTAGTGCATTAACTTAATACAATTCAAACCGTCATTTTGTAAGTTTTTTCTCCACTAGTCTCATACAAAGTTCATTAACTACAGGTACCTACATATTAAAAAAATTATTCCAAGTCCACAGCCATGTATCTGATGAGTTTATATTCGCGCGAGTACTACATATTGACGCTAAACTAATTAAATACATACGCAGCTGTAAAGTACTCAAAAAGTTAGAAACAAAAACATGAGATAAACGTGATAATCCGTAAAATTTGGTTAATTTCAATTAATGAAGGTTATTAAAAAAACAAGAGCACATATGTTCATGAAAACAGAAATACGTGTTCTTATTTAATATTACTCATGATTGAAAAATAATTATAAAGAGTTGTACCAAAAATTCCTCCACAATACATTGTTATCCTTCACAAGTTCGCTAATATTAAAAAGGTTGTTATTATCCACTCGTCCTTATTTAAAAAAGTCAAAGAGACAAAAGGCCACGTTAATCTGTTTCAAAATAAATAAGTTAATGCTCACAATACGAAAGGCTGTGATATTAAATGTTTTAAAATACATTTATTAGAATTATAATCTAGATGCCACCATCATCATGGGATTATCTCAAACGTATTCATTCGAATCAAACCCTATCTACCGTGGGCTATTCTAAATTTATGTTAAAATAATATGAATAATTTGTATAATAATAACTGATACAAGTAAAAAAATAATAGCCTCACTATATATCGGAATCAGATAATAGTGTCGACATTATAATTACTACTGCACCCCGTTAAGTTTCAAGCTGTTCATTTAATTCAAACGAGTTATACAGAGTATTTTGAAAAAAATCCGTTAACGTTATGCTTCTTTCACTTTTCTTATAGGATAAAGGGCGAACAAGGTATTTCCAAACCAATACGACTTAGGGGACTTCAAGAAAAGATCGTAGGCCTTCCTTAAAAGCAGTGAATCTGGAGTTCCTGTGGTGTTTCGGATGTTCAGAGCGGCGGTGATCACTTAACTTTATGCGACACGTAGCTCGTTTGCCCCCTTCTTCTCTTGCAACTCACCTGATGTTTAGTAATTAGGACACATCCATGAACCATAGATTGAGAGAAAACCATGAGCTTAATCTTATACAAGCAATTATATAAACATACAATAAAATATTTTTCATCTATCTATTGCACGAATAAGTCGGCTCGAGCGGTGAAATATCACGGCCTCACAGAAAACACGCGTGGAGTAGAGTATTCTGGGTTTCGTCCGATAAGTGAGGTGCCGGAGGCCTAATTCTAGTCCGCTTCCCTTTCCTGTCCTTTCCTCATAAGGGTAGGATGGGAACGGGAAGAGGATTAGACAGGGAGGGGTTAACATAGAAAATGTATACTTTATCCTGTCTATGCCCCCCTTTGTCCATTTAAGATAGGCAACGCATCTACAACACATTTGTTTGTTGCGGATATCTATAGGTACTGTTCACTTGATATTGGATGAACCGCTTGTTCGTTTGTCACCTTCTACTATTAAAAAAAAGCACTTATATCGTGATAATTACAAATTTGTGATGCGATTCAGTTAAGGCGTACAGCGTACAGTTCCATGTATTACAAATATAGTTTATATATCAAAAGTATAAAATATATATTACAAAATATTTCGTAGATTAATAATAATGACGAACGAATTTTAAATTATACGCTTGACTTTCTAGAGAAAATCTTAGAAAGTAAACCATTTGCTAAAGCTTTACTTAATAATGGTCAGTCAGTCTATTCAGAAAATATTTTTTTTACAGAATACTAATAATAAAACTACGTTTACTCCTACAAGTAAACATGGCCATGTAATGAAGGGGAACCCAAACCTAGAGTATGTAAACATTTACGTAGCTAAACGAGTGTAACGGAAATGTAAACTACCCCTGACATTCATACTAAACGTAGATTTTGTTGGTCTTTTACCAATGTTTAAACCATTTACTGATGATTAATTAAAGAATAAAAAAACGACAGAACGTGTTTACTCGATCAAGAAATAAAACCGACCTCTAGTAACGCCTACGTTGGACATGGATTTTCATTTACGGGTAATATTATACGAAAAGCCGATTGACCTAAATATGTTCCAAATAAATCCTCTTTCGTTGTTGCTTATTCTTTATTTTGAATTTAAGATATAGAAAGATTTTTTTTTACTATTTATCACTGTAATAAATCTATTTAGTTAGCTCGCGCCTTCGGAGTAGACGGTCCCTTTGCATGTCGTTAATCATACAACATTGAGACACTCCAGCCTTCTCTCAAAAGGATAACAACATTGCTAACTCTATTTTCAAAGCACATTAATTTCAATAATAGCACATCTTTTGTATAGAAATATTATCCATTAAAATTCAAGTCCGAATTGAGCATTTTGGTAACTAAATCTCCGTATTATGATGTTCGCGATAAACTCGACTTCAAACTCTTGTACTAGCATCGATGAGATTTTTATTTAATTTTTTTATAAATTAAATTTCCACGCTTATAACACGAGGTACTAGGTATAAGGAACGAGGTCCAATTCTGATACATTTCTCTCGCATGGTCTAAATTACAATATCTACATGAAACATTAAGATATTATGTATATCTAGACCTTGTTTCCGGAAACGTTGTAATTTTGTGGAAGTCGTGAGATAAACTGAAGTAAAATTTTGTAATATTTATGTTATAAGGTTTATTTCTATAGATTAGGTGGTTATTTCTATTAATAAAGTAGGGACGAGTCCTAATTACAAATATCATTTCTTACTTCTCACGTAATAAAGGAACGGCTCCTAATAGGAATAAAGCAGCAGCATGTTGCTCGACGAAATGTCAACATGAAATTTTATCTCTATAACAGTCATATATAACCGTGGTAGAGCCCGCAACAACACCACCTGTTGCACGAATGGGCCGGCTCGACTCGTGAGATTCCACGACCTCATAGAAAACTGGCGTGAAATATATTGAACTCTGCGTTTCGTCTGATGAGTGAGGTGCCGGAGACCTTATTACAGTCCTCTTCTCCTTCCCACCCTTCATAAGGGTATGATAGGAACGGGAAGAGGATTGGACGGGGAGGGGGCTGACGGGGAAAAGGAAATGTCTTTTTTCCTGTCTATACCTCCTCTGTCCTTGAAAGGTAGGCAACGTATCCGCAACACATTTGCTTGTTGCGGATGCCTATGGGTAGCGCTCACTTAACATCAGGTGATCCGCTTGGACTTTTGCCACTTTCTTCCAAAAAAAATCTATACATTTACTTCCGGTAAAAGTAACTTAAGAGTAACTTAAGAGTAGAGGCACTCGAATGAATTAGTAATCTGGTAAACATGGACCCTTTAAAAAACGATAGTGATCGTCAACTATGGAGAAAGTAGTTTTAAACTTAATAACAAAAATTTTACGCAGGCGATGCAATGTACCACTTCGACTTTAACAAAACCTCTTACCTGCACCAAATCCTGGTACCCGTTGACACTCATGCTGTCTACTACTGGAGTCTCAGGGGGCTCTAGTGTATTTATCTTTTGAAGCGGCGTAGGGGCCTCTATAGGTGCCGGCGATTGGGGTTCCGACGACTGAAGTGCCGTCGATTGTGGTGGCGGCGACTGAGGTATCGTCGACTGTGGTGCCGGAGACAGAGGTGTCGGCGACTGAGGTACCGGCGACTGAGGGGCTGGCGATTGAGGTGCCGGTGACTGAGGGGCTGGAGACTGAGGGGGTGTGAGTGGGCGAGACCGCAGCACGGGTAGTCGCTCGAGCCGTGCAGTCACACGCTCCAGACGCTCTATGAGAGCCTCAAAGTCGGCCGCGGGGTTGTTGCCTGCGACTAACTGATCGCCTTCACTGCCTACAACAAAAATATAAATAACATTAATTATAAGATTTTGAACAGTTTATAAAACCATTTGTAGGCAATCTTACTATTTTTGTCATTATTAAAACCCTATATAGACCGGTTGTGTGCGTATATTATTTCGGCGTATTTTGCCAGCAACAAGATGAAAACATCGATCGTGGCAAGAATTTCTTATTTATATTTTGCGGGGTTCTGGTAGCTTTTCCACTTCTTTACTTATACAAACGTGTACATGCTTGATAGTTGCAAGTATTTTTAATATTATACCTGAGTATTTTGCAAAGCTCACTCCCACTTCACGTCTCAAAACCCACTTTTATACATTTCCTTTGTTCATTAATATTTATTCAATTTTATAAAACTCGTAAACCACAAAAGCATACCATTCTCAATTCCTTCCATGCATTAATATTTAATATCATCGGTAAGATCCATTAATAAGCCAACTCCAGTAAATTAATACAAAAACCAATCGAAAAAATGGCTCATTTTCGCTACGCGTATAATTAACAATTGGATCTTCATAAATACTTCATCGTCGGAATTTAACACGTGAGATGTTAGTGATGCTTGAGAAAACACGCGCTTTATTCAAGCGAGGCGCGGTTTTAAAACTACGAAGAACAAATTTCAGCCTCCGTAGACATTTACAATAAGTTTTAAAAACGACAGCTGATAAAAAAAAGCGAGTCTAGCTTGCAATTAATATATATTAGTGTAAAATCCTAATAAAAATAAAAGAAGTACAGGGTTCTGTCGATCCAGTGGACTGATAATCTGGTAAAAAGCGGGGAGACAACAACTGAGACATATGTGTGTACTTCATATATCAATTGACAAATCTTTATTTTTATAGAAGATGGCGAACGATCAAGCAGTTCACCTGATGTTAAGTGATCTCCACTCACAGACATTTGCAACAAACAAACGAGTCTAAAATGCGTTGCATGACTTTAATGGTCAGATGGGGGGATAGACCGGAAAAAGGATATTTTTCCACTCATCCCTCCTTCACGTCTAATCCTATTTCCCTCTCCATTATATTCTTATTAGGAAAGATTGGGAAGGGTTACCTACCTACCACTGTTAATCTCCTAGACTTGTCCTTACTTTAAAGAAAATATTACTTGTGTATACATACGCATCTCACCGTTCGCCCTCTCGGATATTTCGGTATCCGTGGTGGATCCCTCCGTGCACGCGTCGTCGACTGTTGTCCGCGCTTCAAACATTTTTATAATATGCCGCATATTTGGAATATGGTCACTATCCGCCATTATTTAAACGGCACTATTTACAAAATAATTTAATGTGCAGAGCGCACACGCACGATAGAAGAAGGCTGACAAATGTTAAAAGATATACTAAACGATCGTGCTGATTGGACATGCGCTATCAAATGACTTCACATCAGCGATACGGACACGATAAACTAACCAAACCGAATAATACAATGATAAACTGTATACATTATGGGTATTACGCACGCCTATTCATTGCGACTTCTTAAAAATAACAATTGCATCATTTCTACGTAATATGATAAACTTTCTAATTATTATGACGACGACTCAGTAGATCGGTGTTTAGAGAACTAAAAGGGTAATGCGGATCATAGGTTCTCTTTTGATAATATTCTGCATATATCATAAAAATGTTTATTTTCAGGTGCGGTATATAAACTATGTCAAAGTAATAAAAGTCGAAATATTATCTATACATAATAAAAATGTAACTGATCGCTGTCTGTAAATGGAAGATATTTCTGAAAAACTATT
>JWHW01018829.1:203888-217192 GCA_000931545.1 Papilio glaucus | reverse complement strand
GAAGATATTTCAGAAAAACTATAATTAGAAGCCTTCATACACGCCATAAAACCCAAAACAATGATTTTTAGAATTTTTGTCTGTTTGTCTGTGCGTTTGTTACCGCTAATCTCAGAAACGGCTAAACCGATTTGGGTGCGGTTTCACTAATTTATTGTGGTAAGCATCACTTCACATTTAGTGTTTATTTTATCTCAATCGGTTTATAAATAAAAAAGTTATATCAATTTAACTGTGCTGCGGCCATACTGTGTCGACTCCACATACCCGGTAAAAGGGCAGTGAGATGATGATGAGATTACGGTAGTATTAAGTAGGTAATATCATTTCGTTTAAGTAAAATTGCAAGGCGGGTGAAACCGCGGGGCATAGCTAGTTAATATGAATTGTAGACTGAGATTATTTTCTTATCATTCATCACCATTTAATACATTTTAGATAACATAACAACAAGATAAGCAAGACGTTCACCTTTCACAGGTAAGTAGTACGCCAAGCCATAAAACACGGTATTATTACAATTATTAATATTTGCGACCATTCAAATCGAAACATGCAAACTATTGCTCGGCAACAGAAATACAGTGGTAACTAAAAAAACTAACCCCTAGTGCAAGTTAGAAAAATAACAAGCATGTCTAGTTGGAGTCGTAAAAGAAAAAAATTGTTCAAATTAAAAGTAAGAGGAGATCCCGCGCGTAAAACAGGATTAGTGTTAGATCTTTGTAGAAGCCTTGCGAGCATCGGCTTAATAAAAATGAACAGTTATAGCATGTCTGACCGTCTCAATATAATTAAACTTTTGTCATTGTAATCCCAGAGATTCGGATTAGGGACACAAATCTATGATGTTACTAAAGTAAACTCTTACGTATTTAAACTGTAAATCAACAAAAAATACCTACAAAATGTCGTTGTAACATTCCTAAATAAACGGGCAAAAAATCTACAAGAACAAGCCTAATGTCTGGGTGGCGAATGAGGAATTCTTCCTACGCTGAACTCATTAGTTCCCAGGGTATTAATTTCGTATCGAAATTTTATAAACTGAAAACAGAACCACGTTGGCACAAGATAATTGGCAAGACTAAGAGTTCTAGTCGAAGTATAAGCCACAGAAGTAATAACACTGCTTAGAACACGGTCTCATTAGAAAATAATTTAAAAAACTTAAACAACTATAACTTAACACAAAAAGTAAACTGAAATACAATTTTAATGGTGCGGCAAGTAAGGCGCAAAACGAACTGAAAAAATGTGCTATTCGACTAATTTAAAAGTACCAGAGTCAAGTTACCGCGCCTTTCCGGTACAATTATCAGCAGACGAGTCAACGACCCATTAAAGATAAAATAAAATGCTCACAGTGTATCTACATGAATACAATACAAATGTTCATTAAAATAAACGAGAACCTAGTATAATTTAGTATTAGTAGATATACATAATGAGTACGGTGTATATGTCACTAATGTAGTTAAACTCAAAGCGTTCATCTTCCTAATTCTTTGATCACGTCCCCAAACAACATCAGCAAGCAATATTAAAAAAAGAAAAGTACGTTCAGCTCTCCAGCTCAACAAATCTCTACATGAAAATGCTAACAACAATAATCTTAATGCTAACAATAGATAGTTCAATGATTTAACGAAGCATAGTGCAAATAATAAGCAAGTGGTTGTTTCATGTCTTTACACAAATCAGACCCGAAGCATGTTTAAAGCATGCAGATTGGCATTGTCGAGTCGGCTACTGTGCAGCATGATATATTTCATATCAATTTACGTTTTACTTTGTTTATTATACTCTAGATATGCAAAGATAAATTTGTTTTAACGAACAAGGAACATTTAGGAAGGAACATTTGAGTTTCAATAATTTAGCTCCGTATTCTAAAGTTATTAAAGTGAGTTTACGAAATCCCTGCCGGTGTTACGTATCCCAAACCGACGAACTTTCAAAGTGGATTAGTTACCCACGTAAAGGATAGATGACTTATGTACCACAGAGAAGTAGACGGAGATTACGGTTTACTATTTTGCACGGTCTACTTATTTCCCTTCACCCACATCGATAAATATAAATATATATGCTCATCAGTATCATGACATTATTATTGTGAAATAATATGCGCTTGCCCGATTTTAATACCATAAATACATCAACATCCTCTACCAAGGGCGCCATATTTAACTCGCCATTTTTTTCATTATACCTTACTACTACTTAATTACTCATTAGTGTTTAAATGTACCCATATTATTAAAGCACATCACACTGTGTGAATGTTGCTGTCGTTGTCTTTGGACTTTTGACCGGTTATTTTGTATAAGATATCTATCGTATAAAATCAATGCATATAAGCAAATATTTAACATTATGTTATGCTCAGTAGAAATCCGTCTTCTCACATTTCGTTATATTCCTGATAATTTTTTTTTAATATGATATTAAGATTCCCTAATCTATTCAAGTAATATGGTATAAAAAGTTGTACGTCTTCTATCGTGTGCTATATTAATATTTGCTGTTAACATGATTAAATTCACACATGTCATCAAAGCATTCATGTGCGGGTGTGTATTCTGGAGGACAGAATAGTAACGAGTGCTGATTTTCTCTAGTGCAAGACATTATTATCTCAATTGGTAACATCCTATAAAATCATATGCCATAAACACACTGTTGTCCTGTAAGTGAATTTTATTATATACTATCTATTTTATTTGTATTAATATTACAAATATTAAGACAGTAATAAAGGTTAAGTAATTTTTATTTTTTTATTTTTATACGACCGATATCAATATCAAAAAAATATTTCATAAAATAATTTGAATTTAGTGGATCAATCCTACTTATATGAAACTATTTATAAAGAAAAACAAGAATTTAATTAAAGGGATTGACAGAAGCATACTAAAATTGTACAAGAACAAGAGGAGAGAAGAGGTATTTGAAGACACGGCCAAGGTCGACTTTGAATAACTAATGTTATTGCATAATTATGTTTATGGCCACACTAAATTACAACGGAACCGTAAAGGCTATTATTATTTCTCTGTGTATCTTCAAGCTATTTTTTTAACAATAATAGTAATAGATGCTAAGCGGGATAACGAATTTTTCCGTCTGCGTTTACGTTTGACAAAAATTAAGCAATGTGTTTTTACAAAAAAAAAAACGTAAATGATTACTACAAAACTTAAAATGACAATTGTATCTTTCACCACCGGCTGCTAATTCGGTCGCTTAGCTACTGAGCGATGATATATTTTTAAAGCAAAAATTTAGGATTTTACTAACTTCACGTATTTGTTTAATATCTGCTAGCATCAACGAGGTCTCACCTCACTTTAATATTACCAAAACATTCATTTATATTTAACATTTGTACCGAACAGAAAGTTTCCCATTTCCTAAACAAACGTACGACTCCCTATCTAATAACCTAACCGACGAAACGAACTAACAAACTACAGCAACGGCAAAGTAAATATCTAAGTATATCGAATGACACATGACTCATAACAGTACATTGAATAGTAGTGTATTACATTGATTAAATAAATAAAGCCGTATTGAATATAGCACTTATTGTTCAAGCTATAAGACATACCTTGATAAGTAATTACAAAATAACGGTCAATACAATTTACGAGATATAAAAGACGGCTCCGACGAGAAACCGCAAGCCGCTCGAGCTAAGTTTACTGTAACCTGCCTGCCTGTGGTTAATTACTGTAAAAATTGTAATGGCTACCGTGGAAATTAAGCTAAGGTTTTCATTATTGCTATTGACTATCAGAGTTGTACACAATGCCTACTATAGTTAATTAAATCAATATGAATTGAAAATAAATGTGCATATACTGAATCACATCGAGGAATCGAAGTTTAATCAAAACATACTATTAAGTTCCCCAAATTCCAATTTTAATTAATTCTTAATATTGTCGCAATTATATCTCAGAACACCGCTATATAAGCGTTTCCAAAATTTACAATAAAATATATAAAAATTACACAGTCTAAATGCATCTACACTTGTATCATTCTTGTACTACAAGTATACAAATAAAGGAAAATAGATCCGGTCTTGTTCACTCTCTACTGTATCAAAGTTTTCAAGGAGAAAATCGATCGACTGGCCGCATGAAAATTGCGAGCTTTTTAATTTAGCTCGGATAAACACTAAGTCTGCTAGAGCTTTTGTAAGAAATTCGGTAAAACCAATTGTAGACATGATTAAAACATATAAGAGTTTGATGAAGCGTTGCGAAGGAAGTAAGCGTCAGGAAGTCTTTATGATGAGGAGATTGACTATACGTCGGAAATTATGCCATCAGCTATAAAGCTAAGTGTTTGTTGGATCATAGTAGAAATTTTCAAATATAACAGATATCGTTGTATTTAGTGCTATTTACAAAATGATAGCCTATATTATTCCAAAGTATAATAAATAAACACGCCAATAACGTAAAGTTTCATAACAATCCGCTCAATAGCTTTGGCTAAATTTTTACAATAATATATTTTTGTATGTAGGTAGCAAAGTCTACCATATCCAATTTTCCTTTATTAGATTCACTTCCATTTGCAATTTATTAGAGTCGGAGAGCGCAATGTATGTATTTGTCGCGTCTTTGGCATGGAGCCCTACGCTGATCTTATGCCGTAAGAATTACACCGGGTCACAGAGAAGTAGAAAAGGAAAAAATGTAATTTAAGCGAATATCTAAAGTTCTATAAAACATCTTGCGGGAATATTATGTGCTAAAAATACACCGAGTGTTGCCTGGATTCACACATAAAGTGTGTGGCCACACTGCTGCTCTTTCCGGGATATCTTAGAACTTAAAGGAACTTATAGAGACCTTAGGTGCAGTCTGTTGTGTATTGAAATAACTGCATTAACTTAACAATAGATAGGCTAACTACAAATAAGTAAGAAATACATAATTTTCTGAAATATATTTTCTGAATCATATCCTAAACAATGCATACCTACCATATTGAGAGAATGAGGAACTTATCCAGCAAATGTTGGTCAACATTCATCAAGTGTTCTATTTACTTGTAAGGTTAATACAAAATGAAAACGTTTATTTTCTGTTCGTCAGCAACGTGATTGTTAGAGAACAAATTACTAACACAAACCTTAGTCTAATTACATGATGGAATAATTAATTACTCGAAGACTCCGACGCAAATCTATTTTAAGCTTATTTAAATTAAATGGATAATTGCAACTCTAAACAGGTATTTATTCCGTTTAACACTTTTATAATATTTGTTGTGAATAAGAAAATACCGATATATATTTAATGATCGAATAGCGATATTTATATTTATTTAACGAGTTAAATTTTAAATACGTTATTGAGCATTACAATTAAACGCAACTTATTTACTTCAGATCTTGTGGGAAAATAAAAAAATGACGAACTTTTTATTCATACGATGAAATTCCTTTGTGCTTCACTCGTATAGACATTCGTCTTTATGGAAGCCGAAACATTAGTTACGGTTCGAAAAACAGACAGAATATTTTTATTGTTATTAAATTTGATAAAAGTTTTGTCGTTTTACTTCGGTTGGTGATAACAATACGCAATCCTTAAACCTATTACACCATGTGTGCAAGATCCTTTACGATAAATATTTAAATACCTATCAGCTTTTGACTTTGACTTTTTATCATTACCGTCTAGAGTTGACTAGAGCCACACAGGTCACGTTTGACCTGTTTAACTCTCCACCCATATAAAGCTCAAAAGGCCAGTCGAACAAACGATTATTAATAAAAAAACAAAAACTAACGCTTATTTAACGAAACTACAACTTAGTTGCGGCACTCGATAATATTTATAAGTTTCGCACATTCCTCACAAATAATAGACATTTTATTGTATTTAATGTAATGTGAGCAATAAAGTGTTTATCTATCTATCTATCTATCTAAAAGCACCGTTGTGATTAATGTGAGTAGAACAGGTAAGAAATAAGTAGGCCTCTCAACTCGCTCCACTTTCATACCCTTCAGCTAACCGAGACACTCGTACATTTTTAACGACCCCTTTCCAGGAATATTGTAGAGTACGCGACTTTATTACATACAGCAAAGGTAGTAACGAAAATTTAGTAGCCGTCAATAATAAATGTAAACTGTTACTTTGTTCAAAGTTCTTTTGAGGTAAAAAAATTATCGATATATGTTTTTACTTAGTTTAGTTAGTTTCAAAACTCCAAGAGATACATAACACGAGACAAACCAAATATAAAACAAAAAAAGATAAAAGGTAGGCAACGTATCTGCAACTCATTAGCTTGTTGCAGATGTCTATGGGTAGAGGTGACTTATTATTAGGTGAACCGCTTCCTCCTTTGCCACCCTCATATCTATAAAGACATACACGAGCCTACACAACCAGAGACTACCAAACGTCTATTAATCGGGGGATAGACTGTTCATGGTTTTCGATAAACATGAGACAAACGTTGCAGCGCTTGTAGACGTCCGTTTTTGTCGCAGGACGCCGTCTGTACCGTGTTTTTTTTCGGATTTGCGGTGGTTTTTTCAATAAATGTGTGTACATGCAACGGATAACGGTCCGGCGACCAATTTACTCTTAACGTACCGGTGTAATTATTGACAGTCCGTCGTCCGATAAAAAAAACGCCCGTCTAAAACTAAATAACGCTCTAACAGTTAGGTATGTACGCCGGTAGGTTACAAACCGTCAGGTAACATTAACTGTAGGGACGGATATAAACTAAAGAGATATTTCATAGCACGTCTATAAAGTTACCTTAGAGCTATAAAAAGATAATTCATAACATTGCTTTCCAGCTCTATGTTTTATATATGTTATTTAAGAAATGGGAATTCTGCCAGCCAGGTCGGGGCGACACAATTTACTAACAAAATTCGAACCCTCGTTATATTTATCGAGGGAAGTACTAGCGTTCCATTTTGATATTGAAAATGGAATATTCATTAAGCGCTCTGCAAAATTTACAAGCTACCAAACTGCACTGTTGAGCGTCTGCAAATAGATATATGGGTGCTACAATATTTTTCGCATTCGCATTAGTACGTGTTGTTCTTTCTTCTTTTAACGCTACTAGAGATAGGAGACAACAATAGCTATCCTTATACACCATGAAACAATATGAACGAAACAAACACATATTTGAGATTTTTAAAACCGATAAAAGATTTTCCGTTTTTTATATTTTATACAAAAACTACTGTAAGATAATAGTAGTAATACATGGGTATTTCAGTTAGTATTTTATTTAAATAAACTCTTGAAGTTTGGAATAAAGGATGCAGGTAACAGTCACTATTTCTACTGTTTTGATTGAGTTGATAAACTTAACCGGGATACAAAACATAATAAAATAAAATCAAGTATAATATCGCGCCAGACATAAGATGGTGTATATCTCAACTAACGAGTAATTTTACTAGATTACTGCGCGCTTCAAACCGGAACGCTTTGATGTTCGCATAGCACACTCAAGTACCTGGCTATAGAAATAGCCAGCATTTACAATCAAACCTAGCCAGACCACCCTCTTACAAGCAAAGTACTACAACCGGTAAAATCGATAAATATATTTTACAATTCGTATTGTGCTACAAATTATTAATTATAATAATCTAACAGTTTTGAAAAACGCTTAATTAGTTAAATAAAACATTTTAGGTAATTATCCTTTAACAAACACTAATTACAATCAAGAACAATTACAGCTTAGTAACGTACACTCATTAAAAATAGATGTTATACCGTAAAATCAAACTTACAACAAATTCATTGCAAGTAAATACCATCACGCATCAAACGATATCATATTCAACTGTCTTTTACGAAGCAGATTCAGTGTATAAATGCGCACAAAAAACATTGTACTTGCTTTTTATTACGAAAGGTTAACGTACAGAAGAGGATACCACATGTGTTTATCTCTCACAAAAAATATCAGACAGTGTCTGAAACGGCGTTTGTTTTATTTAAACGAGCTTGAAGTCCGCTCAATGAATCGATTACGTTTACTGTATTCGGTTTTCCGTTGCTACCGAAACAAGGTAAATTTTAACTGCTATACAAATGTACGCCATTTCAAACGACTATTATTGAAACTGCCACTTAATTTAATATAAAGTACATATTTTCAAATAACTACGCATCTCCGTAAACCAAAGGGATAGACAGTTGTAGCGGACTTACAATTGGTACAATCCTGGCACAACTTCCTCTATTCTACATTCATACAACCCATACATACTTGTCGGTTACCGGTACATCTGCTTCAAATGTACAATATAAGTTCATCTAGAACATCGTCAATTTACCACTCGCGTTTTAAGGACGTAAAATTAATTTAAATTTAGTTTTGAGTTTTATACTCGTTTCGTTAAAATATTTTTTACTTGACTTTGACTTTAACAGCGCTTGTTTTATATGTTTTAATAATACTTTATGAGCACAAGTTTCAGCAGACGCGAGTCGTAAAGCTGTTTTAATATAATCTCCTCTCTGTTTGAGCGACTTTCATTTAAAAGCAACGGAGTAATACACAACAACTCCAACGTTATTTATCTAAAGTACAAATTACTAGTCTAACAGACTGAATCGCTGATACTTTATTAGTAATTGCCTTTCTTACTAGGAGCTCATCTTATACCGATGGTTAGGTTAGCAGTTAGTATTTTTTTTTCTTACCAGTAGTATTAGTTCTTGCAAACCCTGCTAAGTGGATGCTAAGCCCTGTACCACCTATGTCTGCCGCCTAGCAGTTGTATGCAAATATTAATATATGTTTTCTGACTTTAGATGCCACAAAATCAATGACATTTTTGGACTAAGAAAAGTATTATAAAATCCTCGTTACGACTTGCATACGGTGGTATTTTTATGATATTTCATGATAATATCCTTGTAAGTAAACATAATTATTTAAGTAGAAAACAAGCAATTTATAATTACTGTCGTTACTTAATTCCATGACATTAGAATACAATAAAGATAACATAATATAGCGTCATCGTTCTATGATTCATTTAGTATTCTATATGCACAAACAATTGCTTACCAAAAATTGTAAACACACAACACAGATCGAAATGTTTCCTTCGCCATCCTATTGTTATATAATAGACAATAGCCATAATCAAAAAAATACAGTCAGGACTTAATCCCGTACAGGAATCCATTGAGTAAATAAATACAACCATTGTCAGTTAATGTAGTGTGTCGATGGGTACTGATTTAAAAACAACGACGTTCATAAATGAAGTTTATTGCGGCACCGCAATATACATATCATATTTTTTATACTGTTTTATATGAATAATGCGATCAATCCCGTTTATCTGTTAATGTCTTCATACAGTGTGATTTGAATGTTATTTAATTACGTTGGCAGTTGGATGCGTACTGAATTTATGATGTACAACCATTTAACTTTTTGATCAGACACGGCTGAACGACATCATTGTAGCATCCGGCGTATGTTTCGTCGCCTATGTCATTACATCATGACTGTTATCGTGTTTATAAATAAAAATTCACAAGCCCATGATCAACATTGGAAGGGATGAGATAATAACTGGATTTAGAACCGATGTTAGAACGTCTCTATAAATAGTTGTAGAAGAACTTATGTATCGAAACGCTCCTATTTACGTCTCCGCCTCTGGAATTAGCTCTACTATACTCCAAGAACGAAAGGTCAGATTTTAAAACGTGTTACGAATTCGATGATAACAGACTTACCGGTGATGGTACAGGAAAGAGGGTATAAAATTCAACAGTAAACACAATGTTTGGGCACTGAACGTTTACGCACTGAGGGCGAGGATGTACGCGTGCGGCCGTGCGCTTGCGCCGTCCAACACTACGGTACGCGGCGGTCGACTGATGACTTCGTGATTCAGAGACCGACCGCGGCGCCGGTCACCCGGTCTCTATAAACCAAATGGCGAAGGCCGAGCGGCCTGTGTACCCGCCGCGCCCGACCCGCCACAAACATCGCAATGACTCATTGCGATGACGTCGGCCTTAGCAACATTCGACTGTGCAGCTGTTATCACCGCCTGACGATACCACCGCTTATCATAGTGCAACGTCGGATCTAAAAGGACAAGGCTTTGCAGGCAGGTCTGAATAAGCACCAAACATATAATGTTCCTAAGTGAATCTAGACCTCCAGCAAGGGGCTTTGCTACAATTCGTAAGTATACGTTTTAGTCCAACTTTAGTCGTTTTATTACAATTTAAGAGTTAGCCAGAATACTCAGTCAAAGAAGCTATAGGCGAATGGATAATGGCGTACAGTGACCACGTTAACCACACTAATGACCTGTAGCGTCCTAGAAGAGAAGCGTGACAATAACTAACTAGTGCGACAAATTCTCTAGGTTCAGTTGAGATTGTGGATAAGAAATATTTTCTATTATAAAGTCATATACATAAAAGTATTAAGTACACAATTTATTTCAATAAGGCTTAAGAAAATCAATTAGTGTAGATCCGCACGAAGGCTTAGTTCATTTTATATTCCCCTCTCGTTAACAACCCCAATGGTGGATCTTTAATTAAAAGAAAATTAATATAAAATGAATATGAACTCGGGTTCAGAAATAGTTAAGGCTAGCGGCATTACCCGGTCGATAAGTTAATAAATACTGAAAAACTTTTAATATATGGATTGTCAAATATAAAGTCTCATTTCAAAACAAGAGAAATTTAAAATAACCAACTACACAATACGATAACATAATATTCGGAAAATAAAACCAAAATCTGATTGTTAACACAGATTCCTGTGTGGCTTATCCAACATGAAGACAAACTATGTATTTAGTATAGGCTCTAGTATAGGCTAAAAGGGCTGACAGAGATGATACACTTAAATTCTTGGCATATTTTCGCTACTTCCACATCATACAAATACTCGTCTTCGATCGATGAAGTCCGTCAGAGAAAGAAACACCGTCACTCACGTTTGCATCATAAATTACTTCAAATCTTTTTTTATTCAACCTTTCTACAAACCGAACCACAAAGATGTCTTAAAATACATACATACTACATAACCACGAAAAGCAAGTTTATTTTTTGTGTGAATATTAAGAGTCTGGTAAAACTGTTCGTATTTAAAACATTACGAGTGCATTTTGTGCAAAAATCCTACCGGGTCGCGGAGTTGATTCCGACTCTCACAAAGTAGCTTTCAATGTTATTTGTTGCCGTGCGATATTGAACGACTTACTTGTGGATAATAACTCGGCAATAAAAACGCACGGAAGTGTGACGCCGTTAAACACTTAAAATATAGCGGCATTCGCTACACGCATTTAAATTTTGCTTAAGCCGAACTCCGCAGCGAACTCCCTTGCAAACAAGTTAAGGTTTTGACATCAATTTTAATTACAAACTTAACATCGTTTAAAACTGTTTGAAAATCATTGAGATTCTTAACTAGATCTCGCTCTCTAGATTCTAATAGCCGCAACGTTACACTACTATGGAGTCAAAATCGAATAGTAAATACACCATGTATTTTCCTTACATGTCATTTATGGATATGTCATATGTATGGAAATAGTAACAATTTCTATACGCTGTAAAACAACTTACAAATTTCATCAAAGCGGAGACAGGGATTCGACTCAAACAACTTTACCTAACTCTTTTGCTTTCTTTAATTTTTTCTAGAAGTCTCAAACAATAAATCATTTTTGTTGAATAAATAATTTTTATTGTGCGTCATGCACAATAAAAATTAACAACTCTTAAAAAAAAATTATCAACAATTTACTACGAAACATTTATATTTCGATGTTAAACGAAACAACTTTAGCTATTATTGATTCTGAAATAAAATAGACATTTCGATGCAAAACAGGGGTCAAAACAACGAGTGCGGAGCGCCTACTTGGGCATCAGCCAAGCGCATTGATTTTTCTTCGCCCGAAATATTAACCAGATTCATTTATACACTCTATTTGTACTTAGAAAAATCTTACTTAACTATTTAACTACCCAGTTTTATATTTTCAGTAAAATGGTTATAAAAATTATAATAACATATACACAACATTGAATAATACATACATATGTACATATATTGCGTAACGATGTTATTTATTATGTTATAGCACCAACTTGTTTTGATTTGACGATTATAAAAAAATTGATCATTTGTATAGCGTAAAAAGACCGCTTTAAAAATGTTTAAATTGTGTGCATTTTTATTTTCTTTTGAAACTCACCATCTGCTACAACTGGTCCGAGGGGATCAAATCTAACCCTATGCTCTACCGCCGCCCGTGCAGCACAAACGAGGTCAGAAAAGAACCTGTGTCTCCTTAGAGCCAACTCATCGCGGCCTACGGGCGTAGCGGGTGGCTCTCGTGGCCCCTCGTGCTCGCTATTGCTCCCTATATTCTTTTCAAATACCTCGTCATCATCTGAACAGACTTCTTGCACATTGATCGTGCGCTGCTCACTAGTATCGTTACTGCTCGTAGTTGACTTCAAGATGCCCGTAGATTTACGTCTACCTGTTGGACGTACATCCACATTTGTACGAGCCAGGTCCTTCTCAAGATTAGCCAACTCTTCGAGTGTAGCAACATTACGAATGCAGTCCACGGAAAATCTTTTAAAATCCATCCGAGATTTTCTGTAGTCAACGGAGTATCTCTTCTTCACCATATCCCTCTTAGGAATCATTTGGTCTACATCGTCAACTTCAGTGTCATAGTTAACAGATTCCTCAAAAACTATTTCTTCAGAAGAAATTGTTGTCGGTGAAACTTTAATGACAACCTCTGTACCCTTTACATCTTCCTTTAATTCAAGATCACTGTTTTTAGAGCTTTCGCTATGCGCGCTTTCTTCAGTTTCATTTGCTTTCAAATTATCACTTTCATTTACTTTGTCCTTATCTTGGACAATTGATTCGGAAAGGGAAGCCATGTCTTCTAGTTTTGATTTGCTCTTGCTCAGTTTTTTAGTCGGTCTAGCACAACAACTTTTGAACATAATTATTAAAAAAGCGTAAAGTTATAAATCTCTAGTTGTCAAACATTCAACGATAGACTTTCGAAGTTGAAACAACATGAAGTTTGAAAACCACATTAATATATATTTTTAGTCGTCATTAATTAGTTAATAGACTTTATTGCATTGATGATAGGAATTCGAACATTATGTATTGTTTTCTTGTGAGGTCGTAGGTTCTCGTAAGGAATGTCGCGGCCGGCCGGGCGCGCGGCGGCGGGC
>JWHW01018829.1:178378-203826 GCA_000931545.1 Papilio glaucus | reverse complement strand
ATCCTTTCAACATGCCCGAACCACCGAAGCATACCTTTCTCAATTCTAGTTACAACATCCACTTTTAAGCCACACTTTTCCATTATAATGGTATTTTTAATCCAATCATTCAATGTCACGCCTAACATACTTCTGAAGGATCGCATCTCAAAGGCATTAGCTCTACTAACATTCTTTTCCCGCCAAACCCAGCTCACACTACCGTACATTAAAGTTACCTAGTACAGCATTGTGTATTGCCAGACGAGCCTTCATAGACACATTCTGACTCCTCACTACTGTACCAATAGCCGCATTCATTTTATTTCCTGCATTCACTCGTCGTTCAAAATCTTTAACATGCTTACGATATCTACTAAACATCTCCATCTTTAAATTATTACAATATAGGTTACAAACAAAAAGGATAGAACAGTGGCTACGGGTCAAACCTATGATCTGACAGTCGAAGTTCGATTTCCACCCGGCTTGCACCAGTAAATTTCCGATTTAGAAACTTAGTAAAAACCTGTGCAGAATGTAGGGAAAATAAGCCTTCGACAAAAACCCACACGGTCGTATGAGCTTTTTACTCATAAATAATCTTCAAAAAACCTTTCAAACGATAAGATATAATGTAAAGATATTTTTTTTTTTTTTTTTATGGAAGAAGGTGGCAAACGAGCAAGCAGATCACCTGATGTTAAGTGAGCGCTACCCATAGACATCCGCAACACGCAAGTGTGTTGCAGATGCGTTGCCTACCTTTAATGGACTGGGGAGGGCATAGACAGGAATAAGGATATTTCCTTTTTCCAGTCAACCCTCTCCCCGTCCAATCCTCTTCCCGTTCCCATCCTATCCTTATGAGGAAAGGGTGGGAAGGGGAAGAGGACTGAAATTAGGCCTCCGCCACCTCCATATGGATAAATTGCTACATTTTTACGTCTTTACATTGTAGAATTATATGTAAATGGAAACACACATAATACTAATACTAATTATAAGTCTTAAGAAGGCTTTTTTCCAAAATAACACAAGGGAGCGGCCGGGCTAATTGACTTCAGCACAATAGACAGTGGTGGCTGCCATCTGCAGTTAACGACTTTCTGCTGCCTGCAAGTGTTCTCACAAATATTACACTGAACAACATGTTTCGCCTTGATATCAATAGCATGCAAAATTTTTATCAACACTAATCAAAGATGTCCTTAGTGCTATAACCATTTCTATCAATTAACCAATCATGTAGCTTTATTTTAAACATTCTAGTATTTAGTCGTTTTAATTTATAAGGTATCTTGTTATAAATTCGAACACACTTAAACAGACAGCTTTTAGTATATTTACTTTGTCTAGGGCTACCTTCCAGTATTAATCTACAAGAGTCTCGCCGGTTACGAGTAGTGATATAATTTGATATTTTCAAACATACATATTCCATATATATAAAAAAACTGGCAGTGATAGTAACGTAAGTTTTTTAAACACCGGCTGGCACGAATCCTGTGTTTGGAGACCGTAAATTGCTCTAATGCGTTTTTTTTGTGCTACAAACGCTCTTTTTTGATTAATACTATTTCCCCACATTACTAGTCCATACCGCAATATTGACGCAACGTGTGCATGGTAACACATGATGGTTTTTATGTTTGTTGTGTTTTTGATTTGTTTAAAGGCACGAACTTGTTTATGCTAACAGCTATATATAATTTTCAGTTAATATGTCTTCATCTATAGTTATTCCCAAAAATTTGGTATGGGTTACTGCTTTGATTTTTGGTATATTTAGCTTAAAATTATATTTACTGTTATTGCATTTATGGAATTGTATGTATACAGATTTACTTAAATTAATTTTTAAATTATGGACGTCCAGCTATTGCATTAAATGATCTATTGTATTGTTTATATTAGTCTCATGGTCATTGACTGTGTAATCTTTTTTATTCGACGTCACAATAATTGAAATATCATCGGCAAATAATATACATTTATGATAAGTAATATTAATAATATCATTTATGTACAACAATAAAATAGGGCCAAGTACACTTCCCTATGGAACGCCATATTTATTATATCTATAGGCAGATGCGTACTGTACAACGTTCCTATATTTGTCTATTTTCGTGATAATAACTCGTTGTTGTCTATTATTAAGGTATGAGGATATCCACTGTAGAGTAGGTCCCCTAATTCCAGACTTTTCTAATTTTTATAGCAACAAATCATGTGAAACAAGATCAAATGTTTTGGACAGGTCAAAAAATAGATCTATAGTCAATTAGTGTTTATTAATATTCTTTACTATTGTTCTTATAAGAGAACAAAAAACAAAGCCCAGATTCATCGATTTACCTTTTTTTAAGCCATATTGTTCATTACAAATAATGTTTTATTTGATAAAGAAATCCAAAGTCGTTTATGCATGCATTTTTCGTATATTTTGGACATAATGGGTATCAGAGTTATTTATTGATCGATAATTATTAATGTCATGCTTTCCTCCTTTTTAAATATAGGTTTAATAATCGATAGTTTTAATGCATCTGGGAAAGTTCTGCAGGAGAAAGTTAATGAAATATGCAAAAATTTGCCAAATTTTTATTTCGTCCACATTTATTTATGACATTTGTGTTTATTTCATCGTAGCCTTCGGAACTAGTATTTTTAATAACATTATCTCCCTTCTAACTTCGCTTTCAGTCATAAGTTTAAGAAACATCGAATTGAGATTATTACCAATAAAAAAATCTATCGAATTGATAACCTCCTCCTTTTTGAAGTCGGTTAAAAAATGTTTCCCTTGTAGGGTACGATGTTTCATGTGTCGAGTCGATGTCGTGTTTATTAAAAGCAGAGGCTATTTATAGAGGATTCGTCGTAATTGTGTTGTTTATCATGATTTCTTCCATATATTATTCCTGGGTTTTGCATTTGCATTTATTTGTATTACTAACATCTATCTTTATACATAGTTTTAGAAAGCAGAGATTATAAAACAGGCAAAATTGTTCATGGAACCTACTTAATCGTATTTTCGGCATTTGCTTCTGACCAGGATGACTTTTGTAGGCATTCTCTAAACTACCTTATCTATTATCTAGATTGTAATCCCTTTATAAACATAATAATATGGCATTGTTTTTGGGAGATGTGCTTTAATGGAAAGCTTAATAATTGTGCTGTGTCATGATCAGATAGATAGTGGTAGAACTGTTACAGTTGCATCTGGAATATTACTTAAAATATGATCAATAAAGTAAGACTTTAATTTGTGTGCTTTTATTAAAAAGAAAATCTAGTTAGGTTAGTTTAGTAACTTCCATTATTATATTGTTATAAATATACTCACAAATTGTAACTTATGCCAAAAATGTACACATATAGCAAAGCAGTTGGAGTTTTGCAAGTTTAAATATCCTGTTACTTTTCTTTTTATCCAGCCTTTATTGACATAAAATACATACATTACATCCTAACTAATGTTATAAATGCAAATGTGTGTTTGTTTGTTGTTACGCTTATCAACTTAACAGATCATCGTGAGATTTTGCATTTACATTTTCAGATGTACATGGGGAAATGACATGGGGTCACTCGGGAGACCTTTTATTCATACAAATTTAGGAGAAACTTAAAACCAACTAGATGATGCAAGTCAAACACACAGAACAATGTTGTAATCCAACATTTACTGCACATCATTCACTACAATAACTATGGGTAAAGAAGACACAAGTTGGAATCACATCATACAGGAATAGAAACAAAGATAATTGAAACTTTTGGAGTATGTAAGTGTAAAAGATAAATGTGAGAAATATAAATGTAGCTAATATATAAAAAATAATATTGCTAGCATAAATCTAGTCTACAATGCAACCAGATATTATTAAGTATCGGGATGCGATGGCACACTCACCACGAAGAAGGGCCTTCAATAGGATCCTAGTTGGTACCTACACTGATTGAATATGAATTTAGCAGTTTTGATTTTTTTAGTTAATACTGTCTCACAAAAGTTTTTATATTTTAACAGGTTATAATACATGGAATCTCAGCTCAGCAGTTATACATTATTTCAAAGAGAGTGTAAAAAAGAAATAAACTTTACAGATTTAATTCATAATGCTACCCCTTTTGCATTTGTCAAGATATAACTATTTTTCTGGTGGCTAAGTGAGTGAACTCTAAAAGCAAATGAATGCACACTGGTCAATTTTGATATTCATAAACAAAAAGCCTGTATTTAGCTTGTGCACTGGCCATAGATCACTCCAACCATTCCAGTTATTTTTTTTTTACTAAAAGGAATTTTTACTAAGAAAATATCTCAGTAGATGTTTATACCTCGGGAGCGGGTTTTGTGAGAAAGCAATTGGAATTGGGTATTCTTGCTTCCTCCTTACACTATTAACATTGAAAGGAAAAGCCCTCGCCCTGAGAAAATTAAATTTTGTAAGTATAACATCCATATTTCCAATGCCTCATATAAAAGAAAGTTAGAAAAAATGCAACTTTAAATTCGCGTTCCCGAATTGTCATGCACCTTTTATCTCATTGTTTAGTATCATGAAAATATAAGTAAAAGAATCACATTTCCTTAAGCATTTTTTATTCTAATTTGATAGTATGCATGCTTGTCATATGTTTAAAATGTAATAAAATGCATTTATACTCACTAAATAAGACTCAATTTACTGATTATAAATGCATTTTATGTATAACATAGTAACAAATATACACATAATCAGATTGGACTAAGAATAAAAAAAGATTTAAGAGCTTAACCATAGCTGGATGTCCATGTAGGTGTATTAATGCGCATAGTGCATATTTATTTATTTATGGGTATGTCAAATGATGCTGCATGAGTCACTGATCATTGAACAATGATTCATTACTATCATTTGTTGTACAGTAATTTTAATATAATAATATTAAACAAAAAATTACTTTTTATCATTATATTCAAAATTATATGCAGTTTCGGTACGCTACTACATTTTACTTAAGATTAGACTGCCGTATTAGCTTAGGTTTATTTAAAAAGAAACAGTAATAACGTTTTTCAGCAAAAGTTTGTGGAAGACATTATTGTAACGTATATAAATTAATGATATAACGTATATAAAATAATGTAATGATCAGTTAGTAAACAATCGTTTTGTTTAATTACAAGATGTACATAATTAAGCTATTAAATTAATAAAAATTATCAACATACATAAAACATACAAAAGTACGATAAGTAATATTGCAAAGCTAAAATAAACATGCAAACTTACTATTTGTCCAGAAATTAAACAATTTCGTATAACCGAGTCCGGTACACTTATTTGTATAATTTAATACCTAGGTACGTAAAATTGATAAAAAAATCAGTCTTGTTAGAGGTTAGTTAGTTGTCACGATTTGAAAGTGCAGAATGCAGATAGCAAATTTTAATTTAGTTGATCACAGATAACCAAGTCATATATTATTACTGGATACAGCCACGTACCGGCTTTTTTATTACTATATATATGCATGCATGCACTATATGCGCAAAAACGATAGAAAAATTTATAAAACCTTCAGAAACAATTATTTGATATTTGTGTACAAATAGTTGTATGTATATAAAACTATTTTTAAGGGTCAGGTTTTTAAAGGTCGCAAGCGAGCAAGCGGGTCACATATATTAAATGAGCGCTGCCCATCAACCCATAGGCATCTGCAACAAGCTGACGAGTTGCATATACGTTGCCCACATTTAATGGATAGAGGTGGGGTTAAACAAAAAAATATATTTCCCTTTTATATCAATCCCTTTCCTCTCTTCCCATCTTTCTCTTATTGGAAAATGATAGGAATGGCAAAAGGACCATGATTAGGCACCACACTCATCAGACGAAACGCAGAAATACTTCTGCTTCACGCCTGTCTTCTGTGAGGTTGTAGTATTTCACCAGTCGAGCCCCATTCGTGCAACAGATTTGTTATCGCGAGCTCTACCTCAAATAATCAATCTCGTTATCGCTATATGAAACTTGAAATATAGTTACATATTCTAGTTTCTTTCGGTAGTAGTTTCGTTTTTGCAATTACCAAATTATTGTTTACGGACGCGACCGCGACGCTAATGATAACATTACAGTTGGTGACTCTCTTGTTTTTCTTTTTCTCATAACAAATATCCACTTTTGAGTGCGATCTTGCAAATGTTCAAAATGTAATTTTACTTAGTGAGTTTAGTCCACAAATTATATAGTATGAAGTGGTTTAGTCCACCAGGATCTCATAAGATTAGTTTAATAAAAAAATATCAGATACTTTGTTATGATGTTACCATAACACATATGATACCGTAAGAGGTCGCCAGTAACGTGGTTTATGGAAAAAATAATACATATATAGAAGGAAGTAAATTTAATTAATGACATTTCATTAATTACATTAAACGTCTTATGTATTATCATAACATAAACTCAAAAGGATAGTTCGAAGATAAAAATGCCCATTTAGCGCAATTTGTATCTTTTTTATTTAGACAAACTGCTTCGTTTCCTTCGAAAGTCGATTTCAAATACAGTTCCTTTTTCTTAGTCTTAGTTACCATCGAATTGTCGTGCGATCTGCCGACTTTACCACTTAGCTCATTTCTGGAGTAAACATTTTTATCTTCTATGTTCTTTAATATGAATAATACTTCTCAAGTCTGGGTATAAAAATGTAATAAAACAAATATTTTAAATAATTTATATTTGCTAAAAAGTATAGGTTTAAGAAAGGAAAAAAGCAAATTAAAATAAATTATTTAACTTACTAATCCTTATAAATACTTAGAAAATGTGCTTTATTTTATTATGTAGCATTTCAGTAAAAGTATAAAAACTATATTGCCTTCAAATATTATAAATTTGTAAGTGATGGCAGCTTGAACCGTTAAGATAACTAAGAAATAACTTGGTTACGTCTGTAAAGTATTATAAATTTATAGTAATTGTAATAATTTGTAGCTTTAAACTCCTGTACTATGTTGCTTTAGCATAATAATTATCACCTAATATAATCCCTTGTACACGGAAAGATTCAAGGAAAGCGGAAGTGTGGGCCAAGGAATCCTGGCTAAAAAATGTAAGCCAGTGGTGGCAGGAAGGTTGCATTAATGATTGCCGACCTTCGAAAGAAGATGATATCCCTAAACTTTTCTGAGAACCTTACCTCAGTTTACTTTACTTTGTACCGTCATATTAAATTAATTGTATGAATCAAAAGCTAGTCGAATTTAATGTATGTGAGCCTACACGACGCCTAAGCGGTTCACGCGGTGCTCTCAGGAGCGCGTGCCGCGTCAAGACTAGTGGTCACGTATAAGTTTAATCCCGAGATCTTTTTAAGTGCCACGAGCGTATTGCATAGTGTACGGCTGTTTGTAATAATGAAGAATAAAGGTATTTTTATGTGATGTTTTTTAATTACTAGGTAACACACACAGTTACATATATATATAGATAAATACAGATAGATTTAGAAGTAAATAAATAGATAAAAAGTGAAACGCTCCCGCCAAAACCTGCGACTGGTGTTTACACTGACTCAAGTGAAAGTTTTTACAGATAATACAATCTGAGATGTGCTACTAAAACAGTTGTTCAAACTTGTCAGTCAGATACTTCCATACATGTACACGAACCAGGGCGACGGAGTCCTGGGGAGCCGAGCTTCACAAGGTTTTAGCGGCGTAATGTCCTCATTAGGTTCTGATTTCAGGCTAAAATAGCCACGCGTCCAGTCAGAGGGCCGCAGCGAGATGTCCAGTAACATCGTGGTAAAAGTTGTGTTGAGGAAGTGACAGGTGTGTAACTGGTCAAGCCTTGCCCTTTTTTAACACGGCTGCCAACCTAATAGAACTCCTGATATCGCACTACCCAGCCCTCGCCCTATATAAGTTTTGAGTAAGTCGTGCCCAAAGCTCCAAGGAGGGTGAGAAGCTGGGAGAATGAAGATATTTTAATGGGAAACAAGAGTTAAATACCGCGAGTGCGACCTGCGTCAGCTATCTTGGGCAACGGTTCGAAGACTATAGAGGACCGGAAAGCCTCGACTGGACTGTCAGAGGTTAGGAGAAACACAACAGCGACCGGGCCGAAGGGCGAAGTGGAACTGGCAACACCAATTAATTCAACGCCCTCGCCAGCGCGTAATGTGGACGATGTCCTCTCGGCCGCATGGCACCACAGCAGTGTGTGTATCCAGGGTTAAATATCTCGGCTCGCCGGAATTGCTCCTGGAGATCATCAGCAACATCAAGTGGTTACTGGGATTCTTCGAGGAGCTGGGTTGGCTGGAGTGATCCATGGCCCACCTACACTCAAAATACATGCTAGACGTGAAGCTGCCTTAAAAATAGGCCCCTACTCAACTAAACTATCAACTAATTCCTGGAAAATCAGGGAAAGCGGTGACTGTTCATCATCAATCTCAACTATTACAACCCTTATTATATTCGTTATAATGACGAAATATCTATTTAAAACGTTCAATTACAACTTTAAACTGAAATATTATTTCGATGATACCTCTTAGTCCTGTATTAGACAGCTACATAAAGTTATTGGGCCCGGTTCAAACATATGTAAATATTCTATTACATTTCTTAATATTTGTTATTTACAAATTGCTTATTGCATCTCCGTCGGTATGTTTTTATACATTTACAAATATTCTTTTACAATTGCTTTAGTATTAAGGCATTTTCACAATGACCATGTTTTGACTAGGTTTTAGTATTTCAACAATATTTGTACAAAAATATTACCAATTAAAAAAATAAACAATATATTTTTATCTCATGTCATATGTCAATATTTATTTTTATATTCCTAGATTATATTGTTACGGTAAAATGGATAAATTAGTTTATTTAGTGACTTGAGGAATTTAATTGATCAGCCTGAACGAAATTTTTGTGACTCAGAAAGAACATTGCGTATCTAAATAACAACTTTTACTTCTCCAGCACTTTTTGTTTGAATATTGCTTATGAAGTGAATGGAATACCAAAGGATATGTAAGATAAATAACATAATTCACGTTTATGACTTACTAAGAAACCTTTTGTCAATAAATATGTAATATTAGTTGTATTTGGGCAACACAGTATGGCTATCATTCCCATCATGATTTGTATTTATTTAAATACTTAAAGAATACATTTCTGCAGACTAAATATTAGATGTTTTTTATTAAAAACAACATATCTTCGTTGGTTTTCAATATTTTTTTGTTACAATAACCGATGACATTATATTATTTAAAAGAAATATCAGGGTTTAAAATAGAAAATGATAAATATTTGATTTTAATTATAATATATGTAAACATAATTTTGTATATTATCTATGTATTATAAATATTTAAACGCTAATTCTTTATCGCATTATTATTCATAAGCAACTTGCGAAAGAATAGTGACGATGAAAAAATCCAAATATATGAATTATTTCAAACCTACAACATTTATACCTTTTACATAATCTTTTGTATTTTTAGATAGAAAACACAATTTTTCGTATTCTTTAATATTTTTTACATAATAAATCATACGTATTTTTACAAATAAAAAGTGTAAAAATCAAAAAAAGAGTGAGGTGTCTTAGGGACACTTAGAACAGAGTTCCATTCGCTATATATTCTTTGTGTGTTAAGTAATGATTAAATAAAACTAGAGTATTTGACATTAAAAATATTTATGCAGTTTCTCAAAATTGACGGCAGGCTGAGTCGATTGAAAGTTTCAGTTTCCTAGGTGATCTGGAAGTGCCTCAAAAATCACTGCAAAAAGATGGTTTTTGGTGGCGTTTTCATTGTTAATCAGTTTTAAGTCTAGTCCCTCGGCCCGCAACAAATGAATAACGTGCGATAAAGAACTCCGTTCTAAACAAAAGAATTGATAGTGTAGGACGTATTGACACAAGATGCAAGAATAAGCTTGGTGAAAAACGGCAATTGCTATTTCTGTTATCCCAGCTGGGATCGAAAGAAGTGGGAGCTTAGTATTATTTTTTGTTTAATCAATGACGTGAACCAACAAATCGGAAACGAGAAATCGTTTCGAAATATTATATTTCGCAACTGTTTGATTTATTTACAAATTATTACTTTTACATTCCAAACGGTGTCTTAACTAAAAAGGAGGAGAGCTAACTAAAAACAAGGAACTACGCGAGGATTTCTTTACATTTTTCAGCTGTCAAATAGGTTTTGTTACATTGTGACTTAGTGGCAAGTTTGCATGAAATAACATCCACATGTTTTGTAGGTATAAAAAATCCTTGATATAAATAAAAACGACAAGAGTTTCCACAAGAAATAATGCAATCTAAAACATATTACGAAAAAATTAATTAAAACTAAATATATCTATTTATATAGAATGTTTTGATACACCTAAAAATTGTAATAATAAACAATAAAAAAAAAACTCATTCCAAATGTTAAATTATAGTGTTTGCTACAAAACTACAAAATATGTACTTAAATTTCACCAAGTAAAACATTACATATTTTATTTTGTGACAATGATCTGTAACCCATACACGTCCTTCTAATCATTATAAAATAATATAAATAACTTATTTCCATCCCCCATACTACCACCCACAAGTACAAATAAAATAACACAGCCCCCAGTCTATAACTATGTGTTCAAACACAATGTATGCCAATACTTCAATCTCTTTCTATTCCATTAAGTTTTACAGATTTTATATATTTTTTCGAGACTTATCCGTCGTTTCTTAGATAAACTTCACGACAGTTCCCCGATCGGTGCATTCTGCAGCCACAGGTCGTGGATGAAGTTGTAAAGGTCATCACTCACTGCCACCTAGAATAATAAAAAACCAATATTTATTTATCAGGTAAAAAAATTAACATTTCTATCTTGATTAGTTATCAGAAAAACAAGCAGGATGAGGATCGAGGATCGGAACGAATGTACAGATTGTGTTACGCATCTAATCTGCCTTCCAGCTCAGAGCATTATAGAGTGATATAATACACCATATTACCCTCATGGACAAGTCCATGAATGCAGAGGGCAGTACGTTACTTAGCCAAGATTTATATAGGATAAGAAGCAATTAACACAAGAAAATTGTCGTGGTCTTGCAATCCTTAAAAACTTGATAAATACAATAAGCTCTTTTAATTCTAAGTTAGTAAAAATGTCAAGTAACCTGGCATCTAACCTTGTACGGCGTGGGATTCAAGTTCCTCTTGATGTCCTGGCGCAGCGTGCGGAGAGAGGACTGCACTCGCTCGCGCACCTCGCACAGCGGCTTGGGCCGGATGCAGATGCGCCCGTCGCTCCAATATTCCTTGAAAAGTTAAAGATATTTTTTATTAGACAAATAGCTCTGCTCCGCGTTTTCACCCGACCTGCAATTTTACACAGACGAAATGACATTACCTACTTAGTACTACCGTAATCTCATCGGGGTCGACACAGTATAACCGTAGCACAGTTTAACAATCACATATACTTGTTTAAACTGTGTAGTCTATATATATGTATATAGGTTCTGGAGACAGTTTTTACGGCCGGCCGTCTGGCTAACGTCGACCCTCCTCGGAAATAATAAGCTACTGACCTAACCTAACAAAACATATTACATAAGAATGCATGCACAAATTCTAAAATCGTCTATAAACGTGTAAATACTGTATACATCTATCTCTAATCTTCTACATCTCTGTGTTTATATCACTGAGATCAGTATAAACAGCAGAAACAGCAGAAATCAAGTACTAATGGACGGTATCATAAATATATTCAGAGCAGTTTTTTTGCAGTACAGACCTTATAAAGATGTTCCACTTTGCTCGGTATGACGTAAGCTCTCTTGGACTCTTGGAAAGGGTGGCGGCACAGGACTTTTTGTCCAATACCGGGGGCAGGTTCAGATGACCGCTGCAGAAGATCTATCAGAGCATGGCCGTCCGCACCGAATAACCTGTATGCCTGAAATGATAACAAATAAAATAAGGAGTCCGCGAATCAACGGACGGCTTTAACTTTAACCTTTTCATGTCCCTTTAGTATAGGGAAAACTGGATTTAGATTATTTAAAATTGTAGTTCCTTGTATGTTTTCTTTTTCCCCCTTCAGTGTTTGCTTTTTCACGTTACATTAGCATAATATATAACACGTAAGAAAGAGGCATGTTATTTACAATGAGTAAGTCTGACTTTCTTTATCAGATATCAGAGATTCTACTATCAGGCACTATAAATAATAAACCTTTATCTAGGTGATAAAGAAAATGTATAAATAAATAACTATATAATACATAAATAATTATACATATTTATTATACATAATAAGTAATAATTCAACAGTTACGCTTTCCCTTCTTCATGTAATAATGATTTTGTTTTTATGTATATCTTCTTTAAATTCCTAATTCAATTTACTGTCATCCCTTGTTTAGCTCTAGACTCCCACGAGTGCCCTATATCAAATTTTTTTTTCTCACCACCAAATTCACTCAATTTTTTGAGGTGTTATTTAACAAAATGTCTCTTCTGTAAGAGACTAATATTGTGGTTTCAATTAGCCTAGTCTAAGATCTAATTGCATACGTGATGCGAGGATGAGGATCAAATATATGATTCATTGTTACTGCTTAGCCACTCTATTGTAATATCTTGAGCTTAATTAGCTTTATGGACATAAGCAACACTCATTTCTGTTGAAGATAATTCGATATCTAGCACGCCGCAGTGATCTCATTTAATTGTGCCTCGCTGACAATTCTTCAAAATTGTTCATACTTGGCTATCTTGCTGATAGCAGTAAAGGTCGTTGTTTAATCCTCGTATGTCCCCTTCTTCTATAAAAAAGATACGAGCGTATGCATCACCACAAAAATCTCCGTTGGTTTTAAAAGGCTACGTATGCTACCTACCATGACGCATTATAGTTACATCAAATACATTTCACTACTTTCTTTTCAGACAAACTTTGATTTATTGTGCGTATTAAAATAACCTGAAATGTTTTACTAAATGCAATGAAATTAACAAAGAGATGAAAAGTTGTACATGTCAAGATTTGTTATTCAACTCTTACTATGTACCTAGATGGTATATTATATGTATCTATATATTATTATTATTTATTTATTATCTATATATTATCTATATATTATATGTTTCCGATTAGGTCTGAGTTGTATTAGGTACGTTGGCATGTTTAATGACGCAGAGTTGAAGATCAATAAATATTTTCGGCGTGAGATAAGACTAACCAAAACACGTTGGGGTTATATATAGGGCGCTATTTTTACAAGCTAGGCTAAAGACCTTGTGCTAGATTATGCACGTATAGTTCGGGCGCGATATGCGCGCGTTTATCGTTCAACAGTGCAAGGCCCATCGATCAAAATTATACATAATTCATTATTAGCGGCGCGGAATGAAAACAGACTTTATCATTCACAATTAAATGAAGTTTTTTTGCGCCTTATCAACGATAATTACGTAACCTGTTACAAAATCCACACTGTTAAGTCGTAAACAACTTCAATTTAATAAATAATTTTTATGAAATAAACTTTCGTGTTCGTGTTGTAATATAGTGTACCGGATTCGGTCTGTTTTAATGACCATTTGATAACAAAACATAACATGTTCGAACATTCTATCAACTTCTGTAGCGGCATCATCTGCCCGATGAGAATAGAATTGGCAGGCATTGCCGCTACACTAGTCACATGTCACGACAACTACAGTAACAAGCGCTTATCAATAGGCTAACATTAATGGGCGCAATAATAAGCGTCTCATTGCCCTACTAATTTTACTTGATACGGCACACTTCAAACCAGAAGGCAGTAGGATTGCACAATTCTGTCCGTCATCGGTAATCGTAGCTCGTCGTAATTTATTATCGAAACAAGTGATAAGTGATTTTCGAGCGCCGATACTGATGTTTATTTATTGAAATTTGATGTGCCTACACACGTGACTAAAACTTAAAATCGACGTCCTTTAAAGGTATTTTGCTAGAGTTGTGCCCGCTGATATCTACCTTCGATGTGAATCAAAAGTTACGTTTAAAGTCAACCATTGTTAATAAACACAGTCAGGTCTATCTCGTCATCTTATGCCCTTAACGATAGCTACGGATGGCCCGAGGCATTGCCCTTGGTTGATCCATCAAATTTACTGGACAATAAAAAAATCGCATTTGTTTTTTGGGCTTATTTATACACTTAATTGCATTACAACTAAGGCTTTCCTCGCTTGTTTTCCGTAGTAATGTGGGAGTCGTGGTAGAGATGAGTCCATCGGGATATTTCTTTTATTGTCTTGGACTGAATGGCAAATTCGAGGAAGCTACCTACAAATAGGACCATGAAAGGAAAAGGCTTCTCTTCTCTCGAGGAACGAGTGGTAGTAGTGAGCGACAGTGGCAAGAACCACACACAAAATATATTGCACAGTTGCTTACCTCTTTGTGACCAGGTATGGTAACTTTGCCGACGTCCTGGCTGAGTTTTATTCGTGGCTGTCCATTTATTTCCACCAGTTTGTAAACACATCCCAAAGCCGGCTGACGTTGACATGTTACTGTAAATATGAATGTGTTTTAATTAGTTTACAATTTTTTTGCTAGTCTGTCTCTATACATTAAAAGTTAATTGACAATTTTTAATAATGATTACAAGCACTTGTCATGTTCGGCAGATGCACTCCTTCTTAAATAGGTAATTGGGAAGTAGGTTAAGTTTTTTTACGCCGTAAAATATTACGTTACTAGTATTTGCGTCTAACAAAGAAAAAACAGAAGAGGTAGACAAGTGGCTATATATATGTTCTAAAGATAAAAAAAACTATATGGGTGTACGAGCTAAAGAATTTATTTTAAAATAAAAAATTACCCTACACATAAAATCAATATCTTATAAATACATACCCAAATGAGTTCCAATGCCGAAGCAGTCAATTTTATGTCCTTGTTCGTTTAAACTAAGTATAGTGTCTTCGTTAATATCGTTTGATGCGACAATGGTCAGCTTGGAGAACCAGTTGAGTTTGAATGTCTCAGCAATTTGTTCGAAGGTGTTCCTGGCTAACACCGAAAGGTAAGCAAGATCTCCGCTGTCTATACGTATGCCCACAGCTCTGTAGCCACAGTCGTTGAGCGCAAGAGCGACCGCGCAGAAGTTCAAGAGACCACTCCTGTTGAAAAATTTGAAGATATTTATAGTTGTAAGTGTGGTTATCATGATTGGGACATTCCTGGTTGGGTTAACACATTCATACTACAGAAAAAGTTGCTGTGTAGCTCTACTATAGTCAAAATGAGCTTTAAAGCGTTTAAAATGGTTTCTCTTCAGTTGGTTATAACCATCAATCTCTATACAAGACGGAAATACTGCAGCCACACAATGGTTATCAAATCATAATATGATTCTGTTTGTACGTCGCTATATTGGAATCATTGACCTAACTCGATTGTAGAATAAATACATTGTGCATTTAAAACCACATTTATATATCTGGATCATATTACATATGGCTATAGGCCGAGCGGCGAGGTTTCTAATATATTACAATCTGTTGAATTTAAAAGGCTTTAAGCTAAAAATGCTAATAAATCAAATATAGTTTGTTATAGACCGATTACGGACTGTATACTCAGAGAGAACTATATCCACCCATTAAGACCATGTCCAAAAACAAACATTTGTGATCTTTGTTTGTGAGAAACATTAAACAAATATTTTGCTACAGCTAGTAATCTAACCCAGGACAACACAACAAGCACAAGCTACGTTCTTTAGCCACTAAGCAATGTTACATATAGATAATATATAAGACTGAAAAGAGTGTTTGTACCCTGACTGAATGATACTGTTGATTTCAAATAGTGAAAGAATAAATATAATCGATTCTGTATTTTTAGAAAATAAATCTTTCCTATTAATTGCAACAGGATAGGACCATTTGTTGAATATTTTCGGTGGTCCGATTCCATTAAAAAGATCACCATATATATAATAAAAGATAATACAAAAAAGAAAATGTTTGCAACAATACGCCACCAGTTATTAAAGCGGTGCGTAATTAAACAATAAGAGTTGTTGAGTTTGTTCCAAATGTGATGATATCTATGGATAACATGCGAGAAACATACGTAAATGAATATTAAATTATTTCTTTACGTTAGAATATTAATAGAAAAAAGATAACTTCACAGTCTACTCTGTAAGATAACATTCATGCAAAAATATAAAAACCATCAATTGTCTGCTTGCAAACTGCTTTATAATTGCACATGTTCACCATTATTCTTACGCAAGTTATTGCAAACTTCCCACATAACAACAAAAAATAATATCTAAGCAAATCTACAATTGTTTAACCCATTGCAAAGTTCAATAGAAATGATGATGCGGTGAAAATACGTGCGAATATATATAAAATGCGAGTGCGTACGTGTGCATATCCCTATACAATGCAACTGTGCCCAATGACAAAATTGTCCCTATTTATCGTTCTCGGGTCCAGGACAATACGTCACACTGAAGCAAAATGTAATGGTCCTGTGCGAACGCGCTCTTTATGTACATTCAGTCGTCGATCGATGCAGCGCCGTTCCTTCGCGCACTTCAAAGCGAAAATAATATCTGTAAACTACGATCATGGAGAAATTCGTGGCCCATAAGGCATGCGACGTAAAAGTGTGTGCTGTTAATGTTTCTATCCCATCGATGTGAACCGTTCATGCCCACCCTAGCTGTATGAATGTTGAATGATGGTGGCCATACCGGCAGCCCGTTATCTCCACAAACTTACAAATAAACAAGAGACGGACAACGTTAAAACAATGTATAATAACGATTTATCAGACACCAAAGTCAACACGTGTTCTATTTGCATGTTTACCTCAGTGTGCGTTCGACCGTGCTATATCCGTACGTACTACGCATAGCCGAGGAGCTGTTTATTCTATTGACATTGGATCCACAGTTGCTATTGTAGCCGGAATGCCCATTTATACGTCGGCCGTGGCGTAAGCCTTGAAAATTATACCTCTTCACGTCATACGTATCCACCAGGGCCAAGAATCCGGAGGGGAACGCTATGGCGTAGGATATCAGAGCGGCGAGTTCGCCGTCGCTCGCTTCTTCTGGGGACACGTCTATTACGGAAGAGACGCGCATTCGCCAATCTATCGACAGCTCGAGCAGGTTATACTCCTTATGTGTTTCGGCGTGCCGCAGTAGCACCGAGCTGAGCTCATCGAGCGTACTGAATGACGTCACGAACGAGTGCGCGTGCGTGCCCTTCACGGGTATGTTGAACATCTTCCCAGCCAGTACGTTACTTGTGCCGTCAAATCCACCTGAAAACAATAATAGGCATACACCAATTGTCAAAGTCTGTATTCCATATCTAGTAGTCAATAGTTAAGTGTAATGTAAGTTTGGATTTTTAATATGCAATATTTATATTAATTTTAATATATATATATAAAGTACATTAAGGAAAACATTGGTGTCTAAGCCACCTTGGCCGTTTTTTTTGTGTAAACAAAATAAGGCTATTTTACATATAATGTACATGAATATATGTGGGAGACTTCTGAATAACATTGAATTAAGATAGTCTTAAATTATTAAAATAAAAGTTTTCTTCAAAAATCTTTTTCGTCTCAGCTAATGGTCCTCTGCTAAACTAGACACCACCCTGAAAAGTAGAAGTGTCTACTCCATGAAACTCAAAATTTATTTGGATCTTGGAGTCGACTACATACTGGATCCATCTTCTTTCAAGATAGATAGATATGATAGAAGACAGCATTCGTATAAAATCTCAGTATGTAACGAGCAAATATTTCTGATAATTAAAAGGGTACCGATCGATTATAAACTCTATGTATTAAGATATAGTTTCATTATCATGAATATATACCCAGATGGTTGTAACACAAATTCCTATGACAGTTTTGATATATAACAAGGTATGGTATCCTGACCATTAGGGAATTAGTCACAGCCTAATGATTTTATAATGTCAGGGCTTTAATTGCCAGTCGTATGAATCCTATATTCGTTGACCTTTGTAAAAAGCGGATAGCGATCGATATCTCTACCAGGTAGAAAGGAGAAAGAATCAATTAAAATCATAAAATAACAGTATGGTTTTTATGGTAATAATATGGATTATGTATTGACAATATTTATCTAAAATTCCAAGTTATTATACAAGGAATCGTGTTACGAAACATTTAACAAGGAAAATAAGAAACAAATCCGTGGGCAACGGCCAGCATTAAATAAAGATACATTATGGTTTAATATAATTTGTTGACGAGAAATCATTTTACAACATCAATCTCATAGTCACATAATAATCATAATCTATTGATAAGGTGTTTTACAATTGTGTAATACGTACTAGTATCGTCACATATTCGCTATCATCTTAATAACTAACATTATATTGATATAGTTAACTTCGGTGTAAGATCGACCTTCGCCCATCTGATAACCAAATGTGACATATTTTTTATCTAATTTTATTGAATTTTAAATATGCCTATAATAGTTTGCCAATCTAAAAGTGTTCATTGGTATATTTAATTAAGTCAATTTTCATAACCCTCGCTCATTTGATAACTGAACAAATTTAGTTTCAAATGATAGTTTTTAACATGGAATGTCTAGGTCGGCTTGCCTACTTATTTCTGTTCAAAGAGGTATGAATAAGTCTGGAAAAATAGGTAATACACATCTGATAACCCATAAAAATTGGCATCGAAAGAAAGATAATTTAATCACGAAAATAGTCGTATAGGCTTGCCTGCACAAAACCGCTCATGGAAGATATATGAATTGCATAATTTTTTAAAATTTCAAGCGTGGCAAGAATTTTGCATGAACGGTTTTTTTGCAACACACGTAAGTAATCAACTCATATAATTAGACACCGCTATGCTAACGATTGTTTATAATAATATATAATACAAAAAGTCTTGCCATCTCAGTTTTTAGAGAGAAACCTCGTATCGCGACAAGTTTATACGCCAGTGGAAACCCACGGTAAATGAGAACGTTGCTTATTTTTACGTTACTTTTAAAAGAAAGGTCGAATAGTGATTTCAATGCGGTAAAAACCTAATTCGTACCAGTCTAATGCTTGATTCTTCCAATAAAGTAAGGTGTGTCAAAAGTTTCCAATTAATATGGAGCAATGGAAAAGTTTCAATGTCAAGGACCGAGGTTAGCATGATTAGAAAAGATTAAAAGGTGGTGTATCAGTTAGTGGGAGTTCTTATGAGGCAATAGCGCGGCGGCGCGTGTTACATCGCACAAGAGGGGCCGGTGCCTGGTACGTAAGGCTCGGGTACACCGGCAACGGTATGCAGGGACACGCTAATGTAATCAATAACTACAGAAAAGATCATTTTCGCTTTATAGCCGTAGTGAAGTCGATACTAACCGACATAGGCGTATTTGGAAGCCGACAACCCGCCGTCGGGGCCCTGCGCCCTCCGCAAGCCGAACTCGAGCAAGGAAACATTCTTGCCGGCGACCATTCTATAACGCGCCGCGTTCGTCGCCATTAGACTGAAATATAAACGATGAAATTATTCCTTTGTCCTTTGATTTTATGAATGAAACAATTTATGAAATGCTGTTCTGAGAAGTATGAACCACAAAGCAAATTTATGTTGCGAAATAATGTTTGTTGTTCGCAGTGGTGGTATAGAACGACTAGGCGAACTTATATCGAGAAAATTTGTGACACACTAAAGAAATTAAAAGTAAGAAATAAAAAGAATATTAAAAGTATCTTTAACCTGAGCATGTATGCGCGGGTGTGTATACATTTGTAGAAAAAGCGAAAGTGCAAAAAGAAAATCCGTAATTTCTGTCTGTAACTTGTTTAGAATATTAAACCTTATTGCACAAAACAGACTTCATCAATTTTACATGTACGCTGATTGCCTGTTTCGCTAATGCCATAAGATATAAATTATATAATTACGATTGTAAATGTTGAGTAGTTAATCTCAATATCCCAAAAGAAGTTGCTTTGTTCAAGTTTTCACTTCTGTCAGTCCTTAATGCTCTTCCTATTGTCATATTTCCTTCATCAAAGGCATATAGAAAAGAGTTGGATATTAATAGTATATTTTTTACGTAGATACCATATCAGTATCTGCTTTGAAAATTAATAATCGAAGTTCAATTAATATACCCAGTCATGCACGAACTGATAAAAATAGATAGGTGTCAAATGGCAAACATAGGTTAGTGCAAGCGGGATGTGCGTATACATGAGATAAAATAACATATTATATAAACATATACATTCAAATCTTTCCTGCACTCGTGCGCAGAGCTCAGAGAATATAATGAATGCATACGCCTGTGCTATGATACATATATACAAATTAAAACATGTTCTAATGTAGCTTACCTTGCAAAGTTAACCAGGGTCAGTAAAGTTGTCTCTAGCAACTGAGCAACTATTAGCGGACCTTCTACTCGCAACAGGGGTACTCTGAAATTAAAACTTAATGTAAATACAAACTTTCATCCAACCATATGGGACATGCAGGCACATACCAAAAAAACCAGTCAGGTTGACTTTGTTTTTTTTTTTATTAAATGCATTAATTAAAGTGTTTACGTATTTTATCGCAATTGCGGTGGCTTTTTAAACCGGCTACAAATTATAGTGTATACACGTCGAATTATATTCAATTCGTATATTTGCATTAATTAGTGCCAGATTAACCATGTATCTTGTAGGACTGAGGGCTGACGGCTTGCGGCATTTGACAAGTGTTAGATGATTAGTAAATTTTCTGCATTACCTTTAATAGATAATCACTAACAAACATGTACTTTAAGCCCGACGCGGAATTTACCGCTTTGTTCGGCAAAATTAACAAATTAGCACATTGTAGCATTGGAATGCTACAATGTGCTAATTTGTTGATTTTCTTGAGTTGTGCAACAATTTCTATTAATTGTCAAGATACCACTATTCCATTAGTTTTCTTTTTTGTCATCATTTTTTATAGTTAACACACATATTTTTACATAGACACTTATTTGCGTTTTTGTCTATCAATCATTAGTTAAGCAGAAGTGATTTTGTTATAATTTTAATTTATTTTATGTTACTAATTAAGTAACTGGAATGATGCACTTATCGTAAGGCCTGCCTATAATAATATGGTTACATTACAATTTCCCGCCAAACCACTTACTTGGTTTGTAGGTATCGCACCTTTTACACAGATAACAATTAATATCATGTAAATTACAAATGAAATAAAGAAATGAGAATAACAACAACAAAATACCTAAACTCAAATACCATATCTATTAAAAAAAGATCTATGAAAGTTTATCTTTACTATTTACTACAACAGATTTCTTAGTTTACTCTTCAGGAAGACCCTACTGATCGCCATTGTGTTAGTTAATGGTCGTAAGAATTTTGTTAATATATTTCGGAACTAAATTTTTTTTTGTGCGTTCCCCATAATAATTATTAGCTCTGACTTCGCGTAGCTTACCATACATATAAACGTTTGAAACGTTAATAAAGGGGACATAAATAAATGTAAGAATTATGCTACTCTAAATAAAGGGTAAAATAGTCACGTGACTCGGTGATATAAATTTAATATGAACAAAGTGGAATACACCGGATCCCCACGTCTAAACTTCGTCTGTCTTATTGGAGTCTCGATGTTAGGCATACATCGCGATTCAAACAGTTACGAACACATTCAAAATACAACCATCGGAATTCGAAGTTTTTTATCGTTATCTAATATAAATATTTAATTTAATTTGTAAATAAATCTATGCTGGTATTATAAAAATATATATTTTTTGTTTTAATGGGTAAACTATGAAGTTACTGAACCGATTTTAGTTAATCTTTTTCAATTAGAAAGTTATATTATGCAGTACATAGGGTACAGTGATGTTAATTATATTTTTAACATCTTTTTGCGATTTTTAATATCGCTTTTAATAAAGCGATATTAAAAATCAACATCTGGTACGAAAAGACCAAGTATTTCCTAAAAATAAATTAGTGAATGATGTGAATTGAATTGTAATAAATTTTAACCATACAATAAATAGAATCACGACTGTAATGTTAGCGGACAGTTAAATAGTCCCCGGTTCAATATTTGGCCTGTCACTAACTCCAATAGTAAATGTCGTGAAGCTTGTGTTAAAATGTATTGCTGAAGACATGACAAAACCTTACATATATCGAATTACGAAACTACTCGTACCATGCCCATTGAAACTATGGCCTACTTTATGTAAGCGAGCACGCGAATCCATTTTTTGCCTATTATCATTTCTGTCATTTAAAACCTCTTAGCAATAATTATCATAAATAACCTTCGGCCATGTTGGTCACCATTTTTTTCCATTACGAAAACATTTTATGTTTAGACTAGCTGTTCCTGCGAGTTCGTCCGCGTGGGAATCAATAAAAATGTTTTTTTCGTACACATAGTCATACGAAAGTTAATCTTATTTGCAAGTCGACGGAACAACAAATTCAAGAAATATAAAGTTTTGTTATCTTTATAGGGGTTTCGTTACATTGAGTGAAAAAAGATAATAAACCAAATTCACAATATTTATTAACATGTGAGTAAAAAAAGTATGAGTATGCTTATTACGGAACGTACTCCGTTACCAACTTGCATTTTTTAGCCCCTCCCCGCTCGGTGAACACCAGTAGTATTTACCAAGACTGCCCTCCCTCGCCTTCTAGTTTTACGTAATAATTTGTAAATATGGTTTTAAACCATTTTTTTAAACAGAAAATTTAATATTAATTTTGCTCTTATTTGTCCACCATTACCATCACAATCATCACCACCTCTACCAAAAATCGTCGAATTTCACTTCAATAAAGTACGTAACCTTTGTGACTAGGTGGCGGGCGGCGCTTTCGATACGGCGACGCGTAATTTTTATTAACAATTTCGAGGGTTTTAAACTTTTTGTGTGGAAAATGTCTTTTTTTACAATATTATTTATCTTCCAGTAAAAGTCCCATCAAAATCGGTTCAGACCGTTCGGAGATTGACCGGAACATCCGGACAGACAGAAAAAAAATTTAAGAACTGTATTTTTGTTATAAGTGTAAATATGTGTCATGTCATCATGTGTATTGAGTATCGAAATTTTATTTTGATATTACATACAGACACTTTAATTTCATTTATCTGTATAGACAGATTAATGACATAAATTACCAAATAGCGTCTGCTAAAGTCTATTTTTTAAAAGAGCGGTTGAATTTTTACCTCGAAAACTCGCACAAAAACAATTAATTTTGATATCTACCTAAGATTAATGATTGAGCGAAAAAAAATTGAAAAGTTAATAATAATAATTTTACGCATTTTTGAGAAAAAAAAATTTTAAACAAAAAAATTTTTGTTTAAAATTTTTTTTCTCGATTTTTTGTGAATTTAATTTATATGGGAATACATGATAACAACCAACTTTCAATCAAAGAAAGATAATAAACAAAAGTACATAGTAATAAAGACATCGCTAAGCCCGGCCGTCTACTTGCCCGGCTTTTTAAATCTCTTGGGCGAAGTTTTTACTTAGTTTGTAGTTTAAACTATTGATATCTTCTAAACTATTGGTCAGAATGATATAGTTCAAAGAATAATTATAATCTACATTAAATTCTCTTGATAACTAACACATTTGAATGGATAAGGATTCATACCGAACACGAATAATCGCGTGGTAAGTTTTAATTAATGTTTCCTAAGAAAAAAATGGTTAGTGTAAGACAGCCATAGAAGATAGATATATGTCATCGCGGACTTTTATTTACCTTATGTAAAGAGCTACAATTATTTCATACATCATTTTAATGTAAGTCCTATAGTTTAGCCCACGTAAGCCAAGAAAGTAAAATTCAACATTGCCATATTATGCATTATTAAGAATAACTCAAAAACTACCATCTTGACTAAAAAAAAAATGGGAACAATCGACAAGCATTAGCTCTCGAACAAAAAAAGAATCATCGAAATCGGTTCACCAGGAGCGGAGTTCTGAGGTAACAAACATTTAAAAAAAAACATACAGACATATTGATAACCTCCTCTTTTTTGAAGTTGGTTAAAAAATAAATATAAGACAAGCTAAATTGTATAAGCCTCTTTAAATAAATTGCTGAAAACTTCAAATTGAATGTGGAAACTATGATATAATCTAGACTTGTGAATGTTCAGAGCAAGTTTTTGCAACAATTTATTTTTCACTATAACAGAGTACTGAGTACAGGGTAATCTTTATGACACATTGGACAAACTTGAAATGAATAACTAAATGTTGTCTTTATTTAATAATATTATAGATTTTTTCCCACATATATTATTATATTTATTTATTATATTATTATATTTGGGATTTGGACCTTAAACTAGGGTGTTACAAAATGCAGTTATTTATATTTACTGTTTTAAACTTCATGGTACAATTACAACAAAATTGGTAGGAGATTATGAATTTTCACTTGCCACAGTCCTGGCACACCCCTCTCGCTTCTTCTACATCCAAACGTCTTCTCATGCTTATTGGGTACAGGTACTCCGTACATCGCCCTTCTATTAGTATGTCCCTAACATGATCAATATAAGTTCTTCTTGAATGGCCCCTGCCAACACTGACACTCACTTTTGCAACATAAATTTGTTTTGTTACTATCTCTTTATTTATCCTTTGAAAATGCCGAAACCACCAAAACATACCTTTTCCAATTCTAATCACAACATCCACTTTTAAGCCACTACAAAAATTGTATCTATTTTACTTAATACAACAAAAATTTTGGCATAGTTCTTGTAAGAGAGAAGACAAGCTTATCTGGCACCTCTTGAGTACCTATTTAGAGCAAACAATTAAACACTGCAGTGTTCATATACCAGAGCACACTAATTATGGTTTGGGTGCCACCATAGTTAAATGAGTTATTGAGTAATAAATATGACAATATGAGGTAATATAAATAAATTGTGTTACATAGTTTTCCTTGGTCATCTTTTCTTAAAACTAATAACAATTTATTAATTTTAAGAAAAGATGACCAAGGAAAACTATGTAACACAATTTATTTATATTACCTCATACTGTCATATTTATTACTCAATAACTTAGAAAACATATTTTACACTTCGTTCAGTCATAACGGAACCACCATTTTTCAAAAGTGTTGTATTCTATATAGCCGTCAGCTTCAAAAGATAAGGAGAGCCTACATGAACAAGAATGATGTGATAAGATCTGAGAAGAAATATAACATTAAGAAATGTGCAGCAATAATTGTTATAAGTACACCAGATTGATTATTAGAGCAATTTTAAAATGTATATGACC
>JWHW01018829.1:154676-167568 GCA_000931545.1 Papilio glaucus | reverse complement strand
TTATAGAGATATTTACATCATAATAATAATCGGTCATAGGAACATGCACATTTCTGACGTCAAGAGCAGAGACAAAACTGCATATGAAGGGTCAATCCCCTTCATATGCAGTTTTGTCTGCTATTTCATTGCCAGAAATACCTTTGTGTGAGGGAACCCACATAAAAGCAATAAGCAAACCCCTTTGTTATGTAACCGAAAGACAAAATCTTAATAAGATAAACAATATAATTATCTACACAACTAGTCAATTTTAAAGCTTCAAAAACTGCATATGCCTCTGCTGTAAAAATGGAGCACTGTTAATCTAGAATAGCTTTGAGAAACATCTTTTTGGGGATCATAAACTGCACTTCTCACATAATCATTGCCTTTACTGCCATCAGTGTAGACTGTCTAATATTTGTTGTTTTCTTCCAAGAATGCTAGAAAGTCTGAATTGTTTTCAATTGACTTGGTTTAAATTATAACAGGATGTGTAATACTACTAAATGAATGAGTATAACATGGCCAATGAAAATGTTTTTTGATGTTTGAATAATGGGACTGTATTTCTAGAAAAAATTTGCACAATGTCGGAGATGTACCTGTCAGAAGATCATTAGGTAAAGTCAGTGGACGGTCTCTATTGATCGTGTGAGGTATAACTTTATTTATAATTTGGAAACTATTTGATGATAACAGTTTCAGACAGCATCTTTCTCCAAGCATAATTTGTCTCAATATTAAAGGCATATTTGTTTTGACTTCCATGGCCCTTATAGGAGTCCGAACACATTGCCCCTGATATGATTCTTAAAGCCCTATTCTGTGTTATATCTAATTTATGAGTATGAGTGCTATTTAAATAAGCCAAAAAACTATAGTCAAATCGGCTTCTTACTATAGATTTATATAATACAGAAATTATTTTGGGATCTGCACCCCATGCAACACCTGTTAGACATCTTAAAATGTTAACACCATTTAATGCATTCCTAGATATATATTTAATATGTTCTTCAAATGATAACCTCTGATCAATGATAACACCCAAGAATTTGTGTGAGGTTACTCTTTGAATAACATCACCATTATAAACATCCATTATTGGTGTGTCTTTTCCAAATATCATGACTACTTTTGGCTGCATTTATTTTCAAATTTAATTTTTGCTGATAATATTTACTCAACTGTCTTAAACTAATGTTTTTCAATGGCTACTGTTAAATTGACATCTGAGCTGTATAACACTAGATCATCTGCAAACTGAAGTATATTTACATTTTTGGTATTTACATATCTCACAAGTGTACAAGTTATATAACAAGGGTGACAATGTTGCACCTTGCAGAGTACCCTTTGACACAGTTCTAGGCCCATACAATATATTGTTATGTCTAACATATAATATTCTATTATTAAGGAAATCATAAATCCATTTACACATTTGTCCAGGTACACCAGCATTACTCAGTACCTTCACCAATATGCCCGGTAACCACATTGTCAAATGCACCTTGCACATCTAGAAATGCACAAACAGTGTGTAATTTATTGTCTTTTGCATTTTTCAGGTCATTCATGAGAGAAATGAAGCTGTCAGCAAAGCTTCATCCTCTATGGAATCCATATTGAACATGAGGGATGACAATATTAGATTCTGCATAGAAGTCAAGGCGAGACTTCACCATGTTTTCAAATATCTTTCCAAGACATGATGATAGTGAAATTGAACGATAGGAACTAGTGTGTTCAGGTGATTTATCTGGTTTAAGTATAGGTATTACGCATTGAGTTTTCCATTAACTTGGTATTAACTTTTTACGCCAAAGACTATTAAGAATGTTCAAGAATATATTTTGTATGGATTTAGGTAGTTGTTTTATCAATAAATATGGAAAATCATCTAAACCAGGACTAGTATTTCTCCTGGATTGTATACTTATTGAAAATTCAGACCATGAAAAAGGCTCCAATAAAAAGCTCGATTGCGGGTTTTCATTGTTAGTATTAAAATAATTGTCTAATGAATCCGGGTCAACTAAATTGGTATTATCTGAGAGCTTGTCTAAAAGTGACTGTACAAATTCATCCCCATACAACTTATTACCAGTATTGATTCCCTTAAACCTTTTTATAAGATTCCAGATTTTATTGATAGAAGTAGTTCTATTAAAGCTATTACAAAAACCATTCCAACTGTTTCTTTTTTGCTCCTTTATGGTGCGCTTTTTTAAAGCGTCAAATCTTTTATAGTTGATGTAATTATGTACTGTTGTATTGTAAAGTTTCAGTGCTTTATAAGATTTACTGACGGCTTGTTCACATATACTGTTCTACCAGGGGGCTGGTAGTCTACTCCTAAAGTTAGTCCTAGTGAATCTAGGAACTACCATTTATTTGAGTTTATCAAGCCGATTACAAAACTCCTCATAAGATTTAATTGGGTTCTCTTCATTAATCATCATGCCATGGAAGACTGCATTAGAGAAATCTCTATATTTATTTCAGTCTGTTTTGGTGTAAAAAAAATTGTCAGCATGTTCATTGATTGTGTATCTTTCAATACACATTGTACTGTTTGTGATAGTTGGATAATGATAACTGCCCATAGCATCGTCATGGACAGACCATTCACAAAGCGGAGCCAAGTTCGGACTAACAAAACTTACATCTATTGCTGAGGGGTGTGTGTAGGATAATTTACTGCAGTGAAGCTACCATTATTCAAAATGCATAAGTCACATTCATCTATTATATCATACAAGTTTTGGCCTCGACTTTTGGTAGATAGACATCCAAAAGCAATATGATGTGTATTAAAATCACCACTTACAAAAAGGGGTTTGGCAAATCTCTTATAATATTCTTATGTGCACATTGGAGGGAGGACAGTACACACAAAGAATAGACAAAGTAGTATTCTCTGTATATACACTTATGGCTATTGTTTGTATAGCTTCATAAAAAGTAGTGTTTATAATATTGTGTTTCAAATGTGGTTTAATTAATATACCAACACCATTACGAGTGTTTTTAGAATTTCTATTGTAAAAGTTATAACCAGAAATATGAAATGATTGATGGCCTTTTAACCATGTATCATTTATTTGCCACTATCCTGGACCAGAGACATCAATGTTAAGGATAAAAAAACGTCATAAAAATTACTTTCTACTTTCTAATGGCACCTTGACGATTTGTGAATAATCTTTAATTTCATTTTATGAGTATTAAATAAATTTAGAAGCGTGAACATAATTAATTTGTGTGAAAAAAAATTAAGTTACGAATGTATATTCTATCATTTATTTTATGTAAAGAAACCAAGCGCCACTCGCATCAATGCAATTTATGCTGTAATAAAATCATATCAGCATATTAAATCTTTATATCTGTTAAGGTAAATGTGATTAATTTGAAACTTATTAATGATTTTCGTTAATTATTATATATTACTGCATGATTTGGCAAATGTGAACATAAAGTTGAAATTAATCACTTTTAGCAGTATTTATTAATTATTCACTACTTTCTTAAAAGTAGGTAATAAAATCAAATATAAAGATAACCATATGAGACATGTTGATGTTGTGATGACAAAACATTTAAATATATTCAACATCATTGTAAATCCGAGATGACTGGCGGCACAAAATAGCTATTAAATGAAACCTCAATATGAGTATTAAATGAAAGGGTTTGATTAGTAGAACAGAAAACAAATAGAAGAAAAAAATGCAAAACCAATACGGCTGCCAAGAAAATGGCCAAAATGTAATCCGCGATTATGTGGCGGCGGCCATTTTGTATTTACAATGATACTGAATAGGTATGTTGAACTTCCCGGTACCGAATTGTAAAACGCACCCAAAAGAAACTTGAGGCACTAAGAATGCCAAAGAACTCGCTTTTTTGTGCGGTTAAATCGAAGCAGTTCCATCGTGTTTTATTGGGTCCAGGGATGGTTTAGACCAAGTTTAGACTTTAGATTCGCAATTGGATCTGGTCATGTACGTGGCGTTGACATCAAGTTCCAGTTTTTTTTTTAATGACGAATGACGGGAAAACGTTAGCTGAACCTCTATTATAAATAGCAGGCAACGTCCATGTAACACAAAGTCTGCTGGGTCCACTCAGGTCCGCTAGTTATTTTATAGAAAAGTGGTATTACAGCGGTTAATTTTACGCGACATGGGTTTCTGGTGTAAAATTGTGTCGCGATATAAAGTTTCTCTCTCTATTTTACTCTGAAAAGAACTGAGATGACAATATGTTTCATGTGAATGGCGGAATTTTCGGCAGTGGAAACCCACGGTAGATTGTCGATTGTGCGATGTTGCACTTTGTAGATTAACATGTATTTGCCATATTTATGAAATGAAAACTTCTTTAGCCGCGTTATACGATATTTGGTAGGGAAGGGAAAATCGTACCATGACTTTTCAACGGGCGTATAAACTTGTCGCGTTACAAGGTTTCACAAGATGGAGACTATCTTTCTCCCTGAACAAAACTGAGATGGCAATAAGTATGTTTTGTGTGAATGTTTTCGGCAGTGTAAACCCGTTTTTAAAGATTTTTTTTATGTATGTACATTTATTACTCCGTGATTTATGATCCGATTTCGATGATTCTTTTTTGTTCGACAGCTAGTGCTCGCCATTTGGTCCCATTTTTTTTTATTTAAGATCCGACCAGTAGTTTTTGAGTTATTCTTAATAATGCATAATATGACAACGCTGGGTTTTACTTTCTTGGCTTACGAAGCAGTTTGCATCAGAAGGCAAAGCTATAGGACTTACAGTAAATGGTGTATGAAATATTTGTAGCCCTTTAAATAAGCTACATAAAAGTCCACGATGACATATATCTATCTTGTATGGTTGTCTCATAATAACCGTTTTTTTTCTTAGGAAACATTAATTAAAACGCATACGCCACTTACTTATCCATTTAAATGTGTGTATTATCACGAGAATTTAATGTTGATTATAGTTGTTCTTTGAACTATATCATTCTGCCCAATAGTTGAGAAGATATCAAGAGATTAAACCACAAAGTAAGTAAAAACTACGCGCAAGTGATTTTAAAAGCCGCGCAGTAGAGAGCTAGGCTTAGCGATGTGTTTAGTACTATGTACTGCTGTTTGTTTTCATGTATTATAGACACTAAAAAGTAAAAAAAAAACTACGTTTAAATAAAACCGACTTCAAAAACTAAAAAGTACAAAATAACTCAACTCGACTTCAAACCTTTTAATAGGTAGCACATACAAATAATACTATTTTATGAATATTAAAGGTATTAGGTTTGTATAAGAGGTGTATTCAATTAAATCTTTATTGAGTTATTTTGTACTTTTTAGTTTTTGAAGTCGTTTTTTTTAAACGTAGTTTAGTTTTTTATTAGTTATAGATTCGGAAGAAGACGTGCTCGACATGCTTATTTGAACGTGGAACAGTTTTCACCAGAGTTTGACTCAAGTATTCAATTTTGGAATTTTGTTGTTAAGCCACAATGGTTCATTTTTTTTATTATCATTTATTTTTCTTGTATTCAATTTTGAATTTTAATGTTAAAACGGAAGGGCTTTATTTTGTTGATATTTATTTATGATAGTCGCGCCTTCCTGTTTGAGTTTTGAGTTTTAACTTCTGTCGGCAGTCTTCATAACTGCCTTTGTTCTTTATTCGTTGGGTTTTTTGAAATTGTATGAAGTCAAATTATAAACATCGTCATTTTGTAATCTTACTAATGATATACCATAAGCAGACGATAAATTCTGAACGAATCATTGACAAATTAACGTGTGAATTCGGGGCACTTGATTAACTGTCGAAATCGAAATAACTGATATTTGGCTTCTAATGTTTAAGTTATATAGATGAGTGGCTACAATAATATTTATCTTTAATTCATACTTAAGAATACCCATTATCCCTGATATACCATACTATACCTATACCTGAAATATTATGTAAATGTGTATGGACGTTGCTATTTTTTGAAAACCCATTGTCCTCAGTAGGTAGAACAAATATCGTAAAAAAAATCGAATATCAGATTTTTATATGAGATTTGTCGCTTTATTTTTATTTTATTCAATTATTATTTATATATTTAAGCAGAATTAACTTTATTTTTTTTTATTTCCAATAAGAATTATTTAGCTGCGTCGTATATCAGATTTTTTTTATTTTTAATGTCTGCTATCAACAAATCCTTATTTAGGATTTCGGCCATCATGTGGCCTGCAAAGCTTTAGAACTAATGCAATATCAACAGAATCCCTGATGTTGTTTTACCATATTTTTATCCGTTTGTCAATTAAATGCAATAGTAAATTACTTATGGATCCAAGGAAATCGATTCCCCGCGATTTATATGTTAAGGTTATCGAGCGTATTGTTAGTTAAGTTATTAATATATATTTTTAGTGAGAATAAGCTACAGGAAATGCAAGATTCTACAAAGCTTTGTCATCATGGTCAGATGGCAAGTGAAGTGAGGTGAGGATTGCTAAGGTAAGTAAGCAAAGCGGGTTGTAGGGCATCGTTCTCGAAGACCGGTCTGCGCGGGTGGTGCGGCGGGTGCGCGTGGGCAGGGAACATTGCGCGGTGCGGGCGGGGCGTGCGTCAGTCGCGCAGCGAGCGCTATATCGAAAGTACGTCGGGTGGCGTCGCGCCAGCCCGTCGCGTGTCAGTGTTGTGTCACAGCGGTGGGCCAGGTCGGTTTCGAGATTACTTCGGTCCGACAAAAACCATGGCTCTCAATTCGGACAGTGAACAGAAATCGAACCTGGTCCTCCGCGTAGACCAGGATTCGGACTCGGTTCTACAGTCTTTATTCGACACAGTGCTCAAGCCGGACTCAAAGCGACCGCTACAGGTGCCTCTGCGTATGCGACAGCTTCCAAAGTCGTTCTTTAACCCGCCGTCGACCGGTTCCAAGTCGCCATCCGTGTCTCACTCGCGAGAAAACTCGGCTGATTCGGCGTTCGGATCGTCGTCTGCGACAGGCGCCGCACCTGTGTCGCACTCCCGAGCACACTCCTCTCCGGCGAGCTTGCAACAGACCTACGCGGCAGGACAACAGACCCAGCAGGCGCCACTGCACCATCAGCACTCGAAACAGAGATCGTACGATGTCGGTACACACATGCAAGATGATCTCGGTCCACTGCCTTCCGGTTGGGAACAAGCGCGTACTCCAGAGGGCCAAATTTATTATCTCAAGTAAGATTGACTGTTTATATAGATAATAACATTTTACATAATGTAAATTGCATCGGTTGGTGCATTTTTTTAAGTAAAGTATTTTAGACCGCTGGTACTAAAAATAATCCGTCCAAGTCATCGGCCTCAATGTACCTTGAATAGTGGCAAGTAAATATATGAATATGAGTTCCTTCATCGTCACGAGGTTAGTTTGTAGTAGTACAATATTTGACAACTATTCTTTGTCATGAACTATATTATGATTGGGGCATTTCATTAGCTACATATTCATATTCATACATAATTAAAAAATTGAATATAAAAAACAACATTTATACTAACTAAACATGTCATACTCACAATTTGAGATAAGTTCTTTAAAAAAGAAAGTAGGTGTATTTAATGTAGAGAACATATGAATGAGTACTAGTGTTGTTTAAACATGTAAAAATATAAAACCAAATTGGTACTCTCGCGAGTAGTACAGAAATAATAAATACCTAATGAATCAAAACCCCACGTGACGTCACTACTTGGGGGGGTAACTATGTTATTGGCCGAATTCGATAGTTGCGTAGTGTGAAATAACCCTGTCACAATCAAAATAGCCATACCTCTAACTTCGTATCCTAAAAGACAAAAGCAAAACATTGATGCATATTATTTTTCTAAATTTTGTGGTTAAGACACGTTCCCAACTAAATGCTGTGTATTTTTGAAATCAATGTAAAGTAAATCTGTTATTAGCGTTTTAATTTATACCACTTCTTTCACTAATTCCGAGGTAACCTAAACACATGCATAAATATGGGTTCTGTGAATGAACGGATTTGCGCTCGTTGAACGGTGAGTTTGCGATGTTTTCATCGAATAATATGATATCTTTTGTGTGTAACAAAAGATATTACACTTGTTTAATGTATACAGTTGCGTAAAACCTTTTTAAAGCATTGAAAAAATAAACGTAAATATAGTGTACATTGTAATCCTTGTCATAAATGCACCGAAATTGGATAATGTACCATTATATGGGTGCGAATCATGGACGTTGACCCAGAGGGAAAGACTGGAGGTCTTTTAATATGGTGTTCAAAGAGAAGTAAAAGAATTAGTTGAACGGAGAAAGTAACAAATAAAGAGGTCTTAGGCAGAGTGAAAGAAGAAAGAAAGTAGATAGAAACCATCGCCAACCGTAGGGAGAAAATTTAACGACACCTAACTCGACACAACGATGAACAAACTTAAACACAAATATAGAAGGAGAATTAGACGGGAAAAAAATCATTCATGCAACAAAAAATAGAAAGCAGTCCTCGCATCGTATCAGGAAGTCAAGAGGAAAATGCAGGGACGACTGAAGATTGCTCCATCGACAAGAGCGGAAGAGCTCTTAAACTCATAATGACTATAAGGATGACCTATAATAATCCTTAACTATTTGTTTGTTGTTGTTTTTGACTGCCTTTGTTACTGAAATGAAGATAGCATTGAACGATACTGTTTATTAGGTGACAGCAGGAATGGACGCTGCTTTCGTAGACCAATTTGCATGGACTAACCAGATAGAACTACTAAAATGTCCATGTAGTATACCCGAAGTGTTGTAGTATAGGTAGCTGGGCTAGAAAATGCATAAATTCTTCTTTGATTGATTCCAATTTATAGAGAAATTTCAGGGAATATTTGTTTATTATTGGTATCATCTGGAAGTACTAAATATTTAAACAATTCTTTCACCATTAGAAAGGTATTTTGTCTAGAAATAACACAAGCTATTTTAATTTTTGATGAAAATGATTAGCAATCAATAACAAAATTAAACCAGGATGAGACCGGACACTAAAGACTGGTTATAAATAATTCCTGTATTCGATTTTATACACTAAAGTACTTCCTGTTAATATACTTCTATACTAACTATCCTTTTAAAAAAGCCTCGACCGGTGTATTTATAACTTCGAACAAAATTAACAGTATGGCCTCACGTTGAATTTTACTGCATCAACTTAATACTAATTACTTACATTCTGCTATATACTCGCAGTAAAATAAAAATGTCATATATATATTTTACGTTACAATGTGAGAGGCGCTCGAGGGATATGTTACAAGATGATAGTAAGACTATAGTTATCTTTTTATCAGACTTATCACAAGCTGTACGTTGAAACACATTGTCGTAATTCATTATCTTATCGCCATCGAATAGGTAGGTTACCTTTTGTCGGAACAAACTAATGATAAGAAATGATAACGCTAAAAATGAATCATTTCTAAGGAGAAAACGATTTAACTTTTTTAACATAACTATTGTCTAATAGTTAATTTATTGTTTTATACTATAATTAGTACTTCATTAAATTAAAGTTGAGTAGGACAGAACACCTGACGGTAAGTGATATGTCGATGTATGTATTGACAAACACCGATATAAAATTAGCGCACTACCTGCCGTACCTACATTTGTGTGCATGAACATGTATGTTTGTACTGAGTCTGGGTGCAACTATGTATTTACGAAAGAAAAGAAGTATATCAGTTATCTGGTTTCCATAGCACAAGCTCTGCTAAGTTGGGGATCAAACGTAACACACGTTTAATAATAATGTCTCAGAATATAATTATTTGTTTTCATCTTTTCGGTTTAAAATTTGTCACGTCAGCCGAGTGCTTGCTCTAGACTACGGCACTTCTGAAATCCAATCGAACTCACAACTATAAGGCGGCTATACGTATAAAAATTGGTAATACGTAAAGGTCTAGAATTCTAGATTATAGAGTACATAGATGTCGAATTTGTCAAGTGGTAGTTTAAAGTTTGAATAACGTTTCTTTCTTTTTTAACATCAATAAAACTAAGTGAGTTTGTTTGTGTGTTACGCTTTCACGCGTAAATTACACTACCGATCATCATGAAATTATGAAGACATATGTTTAAGGGTGTAGTGTCCTTTACATGGGACACGTTTTATAAAAAATGTTGTTGTTGGCATATATCTTCCAACGAAGAGTTTCAGCACTTCGAATAGAATTCAATGCTGGCATTTAAATTATATGATATTTAACGCAATCTGGCGCTCCAATAACAAAATACCGGTCAGTTCAATATTCGGTTAAGTATAGATAGCATCAGCTGTTTCGGATCTATGATCAACGTGAGTGAAGCCGTGAGTAAAAGCTGGCTTTCTCATGTTAACATATAATTTTCTCGATTCAATACCATCTGGCTTTTGTGTCAGGAGTGGTAGTTTACAAAGGGAGACCAGGACATGGATCGCACTATATATGCTATAAGGAATCTTGAGAGTTGAGAACCCAGGACCGTTCAAAATGGGAATATTTTATCTGTATTCTTATCAGTCATGGACCTAAATGATTTTTATTTGATCAACTTACGTCTTGCGAAGGATCTTCATTATATCCTAGATAATTTTGTTTGTTCTTTGCTTTTACAGTTCTGGAGTATTTTGTATGTTTAAACGTCTATTTGATCTATTCATCAATAATCGAAATCTTAGGTCACTTTCATTCCACGTGAATACTGTTGTTAACCAATTCTAAAAAAGGATGAGGTTCACAATTTGCTTTTATTTTTTACGTTTGTTACCTCAGAACTTTCATATTTATTATTCGATTTTCAAAATTCTTATTAAAAAAAGGTAGATCAACGCATTTAGCTAGTTTGCCAGACGGAAAAGGGAATGAAAATGGATAATGACGCTTTACCGCGAAAACTATGTTTTTCCCGTATACCTTTTTTACGATAAAGAAACGAAAATATTTTGTCAGAAACATTTGGGTTAGATGAGATATATTAAAACGATATCCGGCGCTAAATTTAGATAAATGTATCGTACTTGATTGATCTAAATTCGATCGGAGCATTTGCTTCAAGCTGTTACTGGTGAGAGAGTTGGAAATAATTATACCGATAATCTATAATAACTTCTTGGTTGGCGCCGCCGCCATTATATTTCTGTTGCGCCTGACCACCGTCTACGATAATATCGACTTGTGGGTAGTACTTATCGTGATCATTACATAATTCGGAAATAATGAACATTTCAAGGAAATATGTACCTCAATTAAATTTAAATACATTAATGATTGTATTGTATGAAGCATATATAGAACTTAGAATTTAAAATGTGAGGTGTAAACTTTGTTTACAAAAATTCCATCTTGATGTGGAACAAACTGTAGACGTTGATGCTCTTTCATTCCTTTTTCATATTTTATCCACTGAAAATCTTGCTTACTTGAGTTCCGTATATCATCAACTTCAACTTGCCATTGTATTGTACATTTAAGTATGTGAATATTAGCAGAAACCCATATAGCAAATTTAGGTGATAGTAGTATTTATATATTATTAAATATGGAATTAGTTATGGATATTATTTGCTTAAAATCAGTTTTAACAGTGGTAGCCGCAACAGCATCTGTTGCACGAATGGGCCGGCTCGACCCGTGAAGTACCACGACCTCACAGAAGACAGCGTTGTTAGCGGAGTAAGATGCCGGAGGCTAGTCTAGTCCTCTTCCCTTTCTAATCCATTTCTAATAATTTTTAATTATTCCTGTTTATCCCTTCCTCTGGCTATTAGAGGTAAGTACGCAATAATTATACCAAACTTCAAGTCAGTCGCGCTTATAGTTTGGAGATTTCGTGGTGAGTGAGTCAGTAAGTGCTAACTCGTTATTATAACGAAGAATAATTTTGTTTTCCTCAAAAATTTAAAAATTAAAAAGAAAAAAATCAATGTAAATATACATAAAGCGATAATTATTCTATATTTATTTATTAATACAATATATATTTTTTTATCCAAGACATTCTATTTCAATAGTTTATTTATTAAAATGAAACGAAGGTCTACCTACGTTAGGTTAGTTACAACACAAAGTGAAGCGGTAGTTGTCGAGACGGACGGGCACGGGGCGTGGACGACAGCCAATACAACATCAAAGCTTTTGCCACCTCGTAAATAACCTTACCGGTGAAACCAACATGGTGAACAAAGATGAATATCATAGTCTTAATTAAACATAACTTTATTTTTAAAATCTAAAAAGCTCAGGCGTTTAAGAATAATTTAAAGATATACTGGCTGTTGCCCGCGGCTTCGTTTTTTTCCTCGTACATTACCCTCAAAATGTACGTAGCATTTCAAAAAGTTTTTATTGTCAACCCATGTAACATCATGGTCATCATCAATCGATATTTTAAATTAAGGTTTTATATCTCGGGAACAGTTTTATTTTCGGTACAAAATTTCATAATCGATTAAGTCGTTCAAAAATTAAAAGCGTAAACAAACTCACATTCGCATTTATAACATTAGTTAGGATTTAAGTTACAAATGACTTGAGTCGTATATTAAAATAAAGCGGAACCAGATTTCGTTTCTCGTTTTTCCGATTCAGCAGGGACAAAGAAAATCGAACCCCGTGTGCTCATTGCAGATACTTCATTATGACTCATTGATTGCATTGATGAATGAAGTCAATATAAGATAATAAAAATTTTCACTGACCTAATATTATGTGAAATAATTTTAAACATAAGAGAACGGGCTAGCGTAGGTCTTAGTTGCCAACACGGAAGACTACTTTGTAAGCAAGCACTTCATAAGCTTTGTGAAACTATTGATATTTCGAATATCAAAGGTATTAATTTAGACAGGCGG
>JWHW01018829.1:132576-154664 GCA_000931545.1 Papilio glaucus | reverse complement strand
CCCGCCGCCGCCCGCCACCGCCCGCATGCAGAGCGCGATGGGCCATCGCAAGCGCGCGCCTTCCGCATCAGCAAATAGACTCGCGTATCACTTCTTAATTGCAAGTTGGGTCGATGTTTTATAAGCTCCATAACGGCCGGCGTGTGTCTCCGTCTCGTGCCTACGAAATGTATGCTTTAATTATTATTGGAATGGAGGGTAATTCTCTGTGGTTTTGTTCGGCTAGACTTGGCGATGTTCCGAAATGGGTAGCGATGCAAATTGCCTTGGCGGCGGCCCAACACCGGCCATCGGGCCCGGTGGCCGGTGGTCGGTGGCCCTAACGCTACGCACCTTACCGGTGACACTTGACCTGGGACTCTCACGCGCTTCGTTGGTAAACGCGTGGGTCCACTTATATATAATTGCTCTCAGTTCTGTTCAATTCTATTTTCATTCTCTCTGATAATAAATGTTAAAGTTTACGGATCATTATAAGATAAGTGTCCAATGTTTTTTTTTAATTAATCATTGTAATCACATCTATTAATAAAATTATTTTGTCATCAATTTTTTATCGTGAAAATACAAGAAATACCACTAAAGGCTATTTTTGTAGTTATATAAATTATTGTTTACTGGCTACAATTATTCAAAACAAATGTACATGGAATGTGGCTTTACACAATATAAAATAATACTTACCTGTTGACCCTTGCATGATCAAGTAGCTTTTTTAACATGTAATAACTTCAAGAACAAACACATGAACAAGGAATTCATATATATAATTCAATAACAGAAATGCACACGGAGTGGTATCCGTGCTCGTACAACGAACAAGTGATTGGGGCTCGGGCTATATTTCCTTTTAAGTGTCGCCCTTAGAATCTTTAATAAGAAGGAATTGCTTGCACTGAATACAAAAGATTATAAGCCGCGTACGAAAACTGACAGGGAAGTTCATTCAACTTTTTTTTATTATGCGAAGAAGAAAGAAGCCATCGGCTTATATATATTTTTTTATTATCATATAACAACGTCCAAAAATATTCTTATAGTTTCTTGTTAATGAGAATGACCTTACATGCGGCGTCTCGTTTATCTTCGACAATTATTTTAATATCAAAGCAGGACAAATATTCATGCGATATTAATTACCAATGAATCGCAGTCAAATTGATTGGGATACGTTTGATATCTCTAAAAGGATAAAGCGATAAGATACTTTATACGTCGGTTCACGGTATTCTGTAAAGTTGTGGTCCTTCCTAGGTTGAGTTGGCGTATTCATTCCACAGTAAAAGCTGCTTAGCGCTATCACTATTTAAATTAGTGTGAATTGTTGTTATCGACGGAACTGACTGTATTTTCTATAATTTCGTCCACAATTCTCAGATATAGAAGAAATTATCAAAACGTTCGTATTATTTTCATGCAACAGCAAAGAAAATATTAAGCAGACGCCAATAGAGCACTAACCACACGTAATTCCGCTTAAAACAACCGTCTACCGCCATTGATGCGTTATGCGCAGATTTAATATTTTTTATATTAAATCTGGTTGTATTTTTTATTTTTATTTTCGGTACTCTCTCACACTCACATCTAGTTTTGTGCCCAGCGAATTTCCTGCTCTTTCCGTCAGGCCATGAGTCATATCCAAAAAGAGAGACCTTTAAGGCATAATTATCGATGATTATGCAGTTCTAACTATAAAAAAATCATAACTGTCTTTTTCTTTATTATTAGTGTAAATACTTCAGACAGATAATAGCAAAATTGATGGTAAAATTATTTCATATACTAATATAATTACAAGTTTAAAGTATTTTTTTTTAGTACAAGAACTAGAACTTAAATGTGTATCGATATTTTCGACTTGAAGATTTAGTAAAACTTTGGTTATTGTTTCCGAGAATCAGGGTCAAGTAGTCGCATACAACAAGTGAACTTATCGCGGTGTGTTCACAACGATAACATTTGAAATACTCGCTATCGCTTTCCGAGAATTCGTCCGTTTGTTAGTCGGCGGAGGCGACAGGTAGTCAGGTGGCCGCGGCTAACGGAACTTCACGAGACTACAATTTTACTTTTCGAACAGCGCAATATTGTGCTCGAAAATAAACCTGTCATACCCCATTGTTTTTTCCTTACTGTAAAAAAGAATCACGTAAAGATCCAGCTAAAGAGAAAGTTGCCTTTTAAAATTCTTAATACTAATTTCACATGTAGTTGTGGAGTGTCATATTTGGATTTGCAGAAATTAATGCTTTTACATATTTTGATACCTTTTGACATAAGCCGGCAAATCGAATTGAAATATAGCATATACACATTACACTGATTTAGAGAATATTGTCATAGGAATTATAAAACCTTTTCATTCGTATAGCATAATTGTGTCATTTATATCCTTCGCGCATACATTAGCAGCGTGAGTTGTGTTAAAATTGATTCTATATACAGGCGATTTTGTGCTGTCGGTCGTTGTGTAAAAACATTATTTTCTTTGCTGCGTAAATTGAAACAACAAGGTACTCGTTCAGTTTCCACGCTCTGATTATTGGATGTTGGCTCTAGACAGCGTCTTTATCGGAATCGATCAGAAACGTAATTCGTTGGGATAGTAAGTACAAAATAACTAATTTTAGCACTACCGTTACATATAAAACTACAAAACTCTTTCGATTAAGAAAATAATAGGTTAACTTGGCAAGATAAATAAATTATATTTAATGGCGTAATAGTAATTCGTTTCTTCTGCGTGTTTAGTTTCTTTTATTTATATAATCCTGGTAATAGATCTCTAGGCGACGAAATAAAGAATTCATGAATCGTGGATTGGTGCTATGCGTATGAAGGGAGTTGCTCGAGCATGTTACAAAATGTTTAGATAAATATAGAGAACAGACTAAGATCGAATTGAACGATTAAAAACATGCATTGTGTAAATTGTTGACTCACCATGAGATCTCTAAAGAACGAAATTCGAGCAATATGAAAACGAAAATTCTATATTTGTCACAGCTACCGAGCAAGAGTACCGTCTAAAATTCAGTGAATTAATTAATAGATAAAATTTAGAGCATCCTCGACATTTAATATTTTTCGAGAATACTTTCAGTAATCAAGTGGCCATATTTGTTCACAGTAAATATATTTCATATTAATGAATGACGTCTTTTCAATGTGTAAAATACAAGAATATCCCTCTTAATTTGGTTTCCTTCCTTTAATAATAATTGCAACTTTATAATAAAATTATCCTTTCCTCATATTAAATCGAACCTTTCAATAATTTTATTGCAGGTATTTTATATTAGAAGTATTTATTAATTGTTAAGTTGAACTGTACGATGTTTGAGGGCGTTTACTTTACACAGATTGCTGACCAATTATTTATTAATGTGCATGCATATTTTAATTTTTTAATATGAACGGTCGCATACCAGAAAGGTCTTATATTTGGTTACTTTTGTAAAGAAAGTTTATGCCTTTCTATTGTTTGTTTATAAAACAAATGGACTACTGAATCAACTGGATGTTCTATCTGACGGGTCTGCTTGATGATCAAGTCACTTCAAGTCTTCAGATTACCCCTAGTGCTACTTATATTGTGGCTACCGTGAAATTTAGTATCCACAGCAGGGGTCGGAAAGTAGTTTGAAGGGAGATCCGGATACAGTTGACAAAAAATTTTCGAGGTTTATACGGGTGATTTTTGTATATCTATGTCTAGAGAAAATATACGGGGCTTTTAAATGTATGAAAATATTATTTAAATTAATATGTAAGTACATTTAACAATATTCGGCGACCCTAGTTTCGACCTACCGCGGTCCGCCTAGTTTTTGAAGTGAAAACTTCTTTAACCGCATTAGACGATATTTGGTAGGGAAAAATCTTATTTATATTGCGTATTGGAATTTGGGACAGACGAATTTTTTTTCGAATAAAATATTGCAATTTTGAATTTTATTGTTAAGGTACAAGGGTTAATTTATTGATTATTTATTTATTTTTAACTATTGTCGCGCCTTCCCTGATTTGAGTTTTCACTTCTGTCGGCAGTCCTTATAAGGTTCGAAAACTGTCCTTGTTTTTCGAACTTAAAACTTGTATGGAAGCATTTGTTCAATCAACATTTCAATTTACTTTTACTATTCGGTGTACTTAAAATCTTAAGTAACGAACGACACTTGAGATATTTGGAATTCTTTTCCTAACTCAACAAATGGGTGTTTTTTTAATTTAATTTCAAAGCTGTTGCTACACAGGCGCGGCACCGCCAAGGGTAGATCTTTGTTCGTTGTGTTACATTACCGAGTGTTGTGGACACAGTTGGTCCTCATCGGATTGTGTCATCGGTATTAATATGCTCCAATATACTTGTCGCAGTCAACAATGCCGTCTGTTCTGATAAAGAGGGGCCAAGTTTTCACTCGGACCACACCGGTCGACAGCGCGTACCTATTATTGTGATCTATTGATAGTAATGAATTATGTCATTCGTGACTCAGAATAGTAATTAGTTAAGGAGTTTGGGCCATTTGGCGTATGTAATGAAGTCTTATAAAATAAATTATAATCGATTATAAATAATATATTAGGAAAAACTGTTAATGCTATTTTTTACTTTTTAGCGTCAATTGATAATCGAACTATTAAAAGATTATCAGATTATTTGGTACCGAATTACGTACCTATTTAAGTTTATAGTTACGTAAAATTCAAGAATAAAGACTTATAAGCCATCGCCACGAAGAAGTGCTTCGATAAAAATTCTGAGTCGCCCAAATGTATTATTCGTAAAAAAAACAAAAACAAAAGAACTGTCATTTTGTTACCTAAAGATGTTAATTTTTAATTTTACGGTACTTGACGGTATTATAGGGAATTTAACATGTAAATGTATAGTAAACTCGGAGAAAATATTTGATAACCTAATAGAAGAAATAAAAGGTTAAAAGGATATGTATGAAAATATGTAAAATAGTTTTGTTTATTTATATACTTAACTTAATGTGAGAATAAAAGTAGCTAAAAATAAATAAGTAATTAAAACGATTACAATTAATATTTAAAATAAATATAATAATTAATTTAATCCTTTTTGCGTCCATATCAATGATTACGAATGGCGACATAGGTTTATTGTATGGTAAGTATGCTTCGGAGTATCTCCATGCCTAATTGTAGGATCAAAAGGGGTCAAGTGTGTACATTGACAGGCGCCTTAGGGCAACGTCATGTCGGCTCCCGATGAGGCTAGCCTCAACAATAACGAGAGCCCGCCAATTACGTATATTTTAAAGGTGACGTAAGTTCTCCTTTCATACTCGACTTTATAGCAGACATTTCTCTCAGATAGCGCGGTTAGTAAAACATTTTGCAATACACAAAGCACGTAACTATTGTTTTGTTATAATGTTTTTGTTAAGTAACATATACATATATAGTATATAAGTAACATATACATATATGCTATTTATTTCTGATCCATATATCACAGTAGACAAATTGTAATTGACGGACCCATGGCTTATATTTTGTGATTTGATTTAATACATACATCTGTGGATACAATTGACAAAACATCCAAGATTACTCAGTTTTTAGTTCTGTTCGTTCGTTCGGTGGTTGATTTACCTACAGTTTAGGTATCCTCATCCAACACTGATACTAAAACCTTCGAATATATAAATTACAGTCAGAATAAAAATAATATATACAGTCGTATATATCGAATATATACTATATATTTTATTCAATTCATACTAAAAACCGTCATTTATATTCATAAACGTGATATACCAATTCTATTAAAATGAATTCGACCGGTTCTTGTGTCCGTACGACAAACCGGCCTTCAGGTCGGCGAGGAAGAGGTGGCTAAAACTTTGCACGCAACTTTACAATAAAACTTTAAAGTAATAAACGCGTTAACCACGACACTAAACTAGATCAGTTGCAAAGCCAATAGATACTGCTATAATAATAATAAATTTATAGTTGTAGCTCAACCAGAATAGACAGAGACGTCAAAGCCGTTATTCGTCAAACTTGTGTCGAACAAAATGTAGCCGAAGGTATTTTTATTAATCGGGCACTAATTTGGATAAGTGGCTGAAGGAACAGAAAAGTGGAAACTCATGTACAAATAGGATATCTCAAAAATTACATTATGCTGTAATAATTTAACAAAGACTTCTCTTCCTTATCTCTTCTTTATCTGCCTTCTCTGACTATCTGTCACTGTTCGCCTGGAGGAGGCATCTACAGTTCTATCAGACTTGAATCAGCAAAGTGTAGAAGGCGCCTAGGCTAAGCTTCTATAAGAGTAGCACAGAGGGTTCCCGCGGGAGCGCCGGCTCTGGCCGTTACTTTATTATCATAACGAGATTGGGAGGCCGCGGAGCTCTTAGGTAGCTTCGCCGGACGCTCCATGGTGTGACTGGGCTCAAGGGCCCCTGAGAGGAGACCTCGGCTTGGGCTCTTACTCATTACGCGTTTAGCATTCCGATTCGAGGGTGCCAAGAGCCCTCGGCTCGATCGGTAGCTATTATATATTCTTTTCTCCTTCCCATTGACAACTATGCAAAATTTTATTGGCTGCGAAATTTCGCTAGTGCTACAGGACAAAATTCGAATACTAAATATCTTTCCCGCAGAAACACGATCTTTCGATGAAAGATGACAACACAGCGAATTCCCGTCCACGGCTAGTGATCTGTTAAAACACTTTTTTTTTCTACGTGGATGCCAATAATGTACTCGTAACATTAATATTTATAAATTTTTTATTCACTAACACGTATCGGAAGTTGACGGCATTGTGTCCTTATCAATCTTTATCGATATGATAAAAAGACTATGATTTTACGGCGCCAGTTTTTTTTTAAAAGATAATATCGTAATTATTGTTATCGCGTCACTGCAATAATACAAAAGAAATATGGTTCTGTTATCTTTGGTTCTGGACGACGGTAATATGACGATGATAGACAGGTCTGATTGATTGATTTAAAAGCATATTGGGAGAACTAACAGGAACTGCTATAGCATTAATAAGCCGGCTCGACCAAGTACTACGACCTTCCAGAATATCGGTGTCACCGACCGATTGTGAATTTCTTAGGTTTATATTTGGACTAGGTATATTATAAACTGCCATCAAAATGTGAACTGAAGGAATTATTCACAGTTTGACGTGTCATTTCTCGATATTATAAACTGTCGGAGTCAAATCAAATAGTGAATTGATATTTTGCTTGTGTTAACGTTGAAGTTTAAGTTATGTATAAAAATAATCTTAAAAAGATGTGTTAACCGATGAAAAAATAGGTTTCATTCGTTTGTCATGATACGTAAAATTGACAATGATTCCGTCAGTTCACAATTTGCTGACAGTTTATAATATAAAATGCCTAGTCCGATTTTAAAGTAACAAAGTTCACAATCAGTCTTAAATACCGGTATTTACACTGTTTCACGTATTTCCCTTTTGCCTGATGAGCCAGATGTCGCGGGCCGAATCCCGTTTCGATTCTGTTATTTTTACTCACACTTTCCCCTCTTTCCCAAACTAAGGCAAACGAGACATTTGGAACTTTTCTGATTGTTCCGGATGGTGACGAGTAGCGGTGAGCACTTGACACCACATGAGCCGTTTGCTTCGTTTGTCTTAAACACAATGGAGGTTTTTTTTGGTTTCTAATTTCTATGTTTGTTTGAGAATATACTATTCTTTTTTCTTCTGTAAGCAAAAAAATATATGGTTAAGGTTGCAATGCGATGGATGCGGGCAAGGGATTCATCTTCGGCTGAAGCCTGACAGTGGATGTATTTTTGTTTATCATGATGATAAAAGGATCACTTAAATTTAAATCTCAATGTTTCCAAATTTTCGCGTTGGCAGGTGGAATGTTGTTTCTTATATTAGTCATGTGGTTGGTATAAAGGTAATGTACAAATCATTTTTTGAATACTGATAGGATTGCTCATTGTAGCGCGGCATTTACATGTCAGGACCAATAATAATAAATCAATCATCTTCATGTCTGCAATCCATTATTGTACGTCTTTCCGATATACGTTCTTTTATGAAAGAGTGCGACATCGATACTTAAGATGGGATTATTTTAAAGGTTGGCAACGAGTTAGTGACGTCATAAATGTCAAGTTATAATTTCCGACGTCTTCACCTTGAACTATAACGAATCATAAATCCTTACAGGTTTTAAATACATTGCGACACTTCCTCCTTTGTATTACCATAAGGCACTTTACAGCGCTATACTAGACAACTAAGACAGGAAAATAATTGAATATAGAATTGCTTTATTATGATATCTTTTATATCAGAAAGTCAAATACTACCCATAGGCATCTGTAATAAGCTAATGAGTTGCAGATGCGGTGCCTACCTTTAATGAACAGAGAAGGGGATGAGCGAAAAAAGGATATTTCCTTTTTCTATCTTTTTCTTATTAAAAAAGGATAGGATAGAGAAATGGACTAGGATTAGGCTTCCGGCATCTCACTTATCAGAAGAAACGCAGAATACTTCATGCCATAAGGATATCATTCAAAATGAATATAAAATTTTAAACTATACAATATAAGTGAAATTTTTGTAATACCTATCAAACAGCTATTATGCATGCAGTTGATTTTTTAAAACCAGCATTGATGCGTATATTGTGGCGAGTAGTTATTGTCTGGTTTGTTGATCCAATTATATTATTAGCACGGAAGTCTAGTGTTCGCGGCTGAGCTCATACCTTTGCGAGAGTTTTTACATGACAACAGATTTATACTTATCAGCCTTGTTGTCTACATCTACACTATCTGTTTTGATTTAACGTTATTGTAAATATTTTTCATTTCATAATCTCATTAAATGATTCAATAAACGTAATGAAAAGTCATTGGCTTATCGTTTACTTACTTCACAAGATTAAATAAATACTAAACGATAAATGGGTTAACTGCGTGGCGTAACTTATATTTTCGATCGGTCGAGAGTTCTGTATTTGGCCAACTTATAACTACTAGTGCAGGTTTGAAGTATCTATGGCAACACTTTCTTACATTTGGGACTACTACTACTACTTGATGAAAATAGTACATTGATTGATATCTAACTCTCCTATAATGTGATAAGGCGAAGACAGTTAAGCTTATTTTAAAAGATGCACGTGGTAGGAAGAACACGACGTCGAGAGTAACCATAACTAACCAACATGTATGACTTGATGTAGAACAACAAATTACAGAATAACAGCTTACCTCTCTTTGGGTAAGCTGTGTGTTTGCTTTTAGTACCTAATTTTTTTAAAACAATAACAGTTTTCGAAAACATAAAAAAAATCATCTCGAAAGAGCGATTTTGATCATAAAAGTTTTCAGAAGCTTTATTGACTGATTAATTTTCCAACGTTTGGAAACTTCCTCATTTTTGAATCTTAAACAGTCTTTTTATAGGCGTTGTTAAAGAGAGCTTTGGTCTCGTGAAAGTTTGTAAGGGCTTGGCAGTTATCGCGGCGTTGGGCGGCACATTGGGCGTCGGGAGCGGCGTCGCGGTCGTGGCGGCGCCTCGCTCCTCTTGTTTACGTCTAATTCTGGCGCGAGCGCCGCGACGCCGTCCCCCTCCCCCGCTCGCCTCCGCGCAGCGCCCCGCCGCCTGCCCATTGAATACTGCGCGTGCGGTTATTTCGGCACAGCGGACGCCGCTCCACGACTCACCGTGATATCGCTGTAGTTATATACTGTCTCCTCTTAAAGGGCCTCGACGCCTTCTAGTGTTATTATTAAAAGTATAATTTTGTTGACGTGCAATGGCTCATGATAATGATGAATATAAATTTAGTTAAAAAAAATCAGTTCAATTTTTTAAACACAATTTTTTTCATCAGAATCTAATTCACAATTACAACTTAATGATGATGTACCCTGGGTTCATAATATATGTAATGTATTTCAAATGATTTGTCATTTTACCTTTATGGGAAAATCAAATGTCATTTTTACCTCCTATACCAGTAGAATAAGAAGTTATCCTTTTATAAGTTAAGCAGTAAGTGAATTCTGTCAACATATAGTTATTAAATAGTCAATACTTGTAAAGAAGCAGGGTTCACTAAAGTGCTAGTGATTGACATATTTGTGAAACACGCTCACTAAAATGAAATCTCTGATAAAGCTGTATTACTTATTGAAAATTTATTACGAATTATACGTTGGTTAAATTTAAATAACGGCGATGAAGAATAATTTAAGTAAAAATTAATACCTTTCAATTCTACTATCATAGAATATGGGTTCGCATGGGGAATTCGAAACATTAAATGGTTTTTTTTTTCGTAGCCTCGTCGTTAGTATGCGATGTGGGCACACGTCTACAATTAGATAACTAAACGCTGGTTTAGAGTTGATTACCGTTCTCGGTTTAGCCCAGTTTTGTTGTTACATAAATCAAATTACAGCGCGGCCGACGACGTTCGTCTTTACGCAGCGCGAAGTCGTTTTCATTTATATACTGTTTCTTTGATGCTCTTAGCAGGTGTATCTGTTAGTTATTGCTCTTTATGTTTTGTTCGTTCTTGATATATTAAGTTATACTAATATTATAAACAGGGAAGGTTTGTTCCTTGTAATGAGTGAACTGAAACTATTGATATCTTAATAATTCTCTCAATATTAGAAAGCTATATAATGCAAAAGTAACATCGTATATGTTCAACTATTTACGTGCATCATTGAAATTGACCCAGACACCGGGCAGAAATCTTATTATATAATGCCAGCAATTCTTGTATATTTCGGCTATCTTGGAAACGCCTCTTACGATTTATATGAAATTTTGTATTTAGATACGGTTTCGATATTTAAATTTATCTATATAGGTAGACACCTATATAGATAAATTTAAACCCGTACAAACACCATCTTTAGTATGGCATGGCACATTCTTATCAATTTTCAATAGATGATAAATTACGGGGTGGCTAGAAATTCTACTATTTTAGCCTATTATATTGGACAAAAAAGATCTCATATTATTAACTCAGTTAATGAAATTTTTAAGTTCGAAACTAAAAAATGTAGTTTCTAAATACAGGACATAATCAATATCATGTTAATCTTAATAATTTCCTTTAGAATACAAGCGAATGAACTCGTATCATTTATTTTTTCTAAATTTGAAACCGCAATACAATTTTTTAAACATGTCAATTATTAAATGTGTAAATGTAACTCATCGATCTTAAATATAATATTATGATATAACTTTACAAACGAAATTTGTAAAACCTTATAATTCAAAGTGTAATTATAAAATTGAAGGGTCTGCGAGGGAATAATAAGGCGCGGCGATGTTTTTAAATTTAATTGAGTATGCTTAAAGTGCATTCGCCGTGTGTTTTTCACCTCTCGCAGTTAACGAGGTATCGGCCTGTGATGTTACCGCGGCAGCCTCCGAGGCTGCGGCTTCTCGGAATCGAACCTGCGCCCCCGCACCTCGCATACCCCGCGCAGCCTGCTCACCCCCCGCGCTGCCTCCGTAATCGTCTCCCCGCCGGGACTCGCTTTGTGTCCGCCTCAAGATTTGCTCCTATAGAGTATCGTCGTCATTTATCTTGTTCGTACGCCGCCTATATTTTTAGGGGCGTTAAGATTGTGAAAGGACTACATTAAATATTGTCTACATTTCATTAATATTTTAGCAGTTAGTTTTTCATCAATTTTTATATTATAAAGTTCTTTAAAAGAAAAAATAAATCGTGTAGGCACATATAATTGGTATTCTATATTATAGTTAAGGCAACAGAATAACTCATTATTACATTAGGATAATTTATTTGGAATGAATTTTTAAAATTAACTCAATCGTTTCGGAGTTTGCCCAGTACGAACAATCAAGTTAACACATTGAAACATTATTACTTATTATTATATATATGTTATAATGTGTCTCGACTTTTGATTAAATTAATAATATAATAGGAGTAATATTCTGTTGACTTGTTATATATCGTACGAGAAAGACGATAGATAGGTGTACATTTCTGAAAACAATGGTTCGTCGACAATACGTTTCAGTGCATGTACTCATAGATAAACTTAACATTGATAAATTCAACAAAGCATAAACACTGACTCCAACGTATATTACTTACATTTGTATATTACTGCATTATTGCATACTATTGAATATTGCATACATAAACGTAAAAAAAATTAAATACGAACATAGTGCCAAATCTAAACATTCTAGGCAAACAAGTTCGACTTTTAAAAACAAAAAATAGTTAAAGCAATTCAATGATGAACATACACAACTGTGTGTAGGCATTGTATTTTGCCGTCATTAACTACTGCACTCAGAGTCGTTATCTCGGGAACAACATCACGTCAATATATCGATAAATTATGTGGCCGGTTTGGCGCCTCCCTGCGCGGGCAGCGTCAGTTCGTGGTCAGGTCGTTTTATTTTATTCCGGTACACCTAAGTTGATAGTAACAAAGGGATTGATTTTTTTTTGTCGACTCCGCCCCGGCCTTTGAGAGCGCGCCGCATTTCTCGGTACCGGCGCACATCGTTCTGTAATCTCTCGATAGTTCATCGATAGCGTTTCGTCGACGATGCACCTCACTAATATACATACCTATAACACAAAGTAAGTTTCAGAATTGTATTGTTTGTGAGATGTACTCTTGTTTGTTGTCTATGATTATATTTTAATGATTTTATTTGACGGATTTACAAATATTTAGAATAACAATATAAATGAGCGTACTTATTTCTTAATATCATGGAGTAACGGGACGTTTACAAGCGCTTTTAATGTGTTGCGCGCGTAGGTATCATACAATTAAGGTTATGTAAAAAAATAAGAAAAAAATTAAATGCAGAAATTGAGAAACTGGTGGCCGAGCCGAACGTCATTGGCGAAACAAAGCCGAGTGGCAGACGCCCAGTCGGCCGTCCCAGGTATCGCCGGAAGGATGAGGTAGAGAAGGACCTGCTTCACCTTCAAATTAGAAACTGGCGAGAGATGGCGGGGGATCGGAAAGAGTGGAGACTCTTGTTGTCGGAGGCCAAGGCCCACTTTGGGTCACCGCGCCACTCAGTTAGTTTTAAAAAAAAAATAAGGTAGGTAATGTAAGTATGTTTGACGATGTTCCCCTCAATGCATGGCGAAACTTATGACAATATCACACGTTGTTCATGCGCACATCCTATTTAAACCCTTAAACGGGCTTAAGTTTTTGTGAATCCCTCACGACTCCCCGAGCGGGATGTTATTTTGATGCTTATTCACAGGTATCGAGATTTGAGTAAACATAATGAAATTATAACAGTTCGCAAATTTGAATAGGCTGACATAGTTTTAGGTTTAAGCCTATCGGGATTATAAAGAGAACGCAATGGCTTTGCAAGTCTAGCCTTTTTTTAGGTTAGCCAAGAGGCACTTGGCACACACTATGTTTCAGGCTGTCACTACGGACGCGAGCATCTTCTGAAATTATTATCTAGAATACATAGGATACTCGCATAAGCATAAATATATTACGATTCGTCCTTGAATTACAGACAATTGAGAATGGAGTGAAGCTAATGTTACGAAAATCTGAGCTGACATTTTAACATCTTAGGGCGGAGTGCATACCTTCGCTTCCCGCCTTGAGGTTTCACAATCTCTGCGCGCTGTCTCTCACTTTTAAATGTTATATAAAGTGTATTATATTAAGTGTTGCCAGACTTATGATCTGTAGTTTTTAAACTGTGCCATTCCTTGTGCGCTGCTTAAGTTTTTAGATTTTTACAAAGAAAAATATCTTAGAAAGTGTATGGTCGGTATATGAAGACAGACTTACCATCTATCAACTTTGAGACTTATTAACCCATTGAATGGCGTGACAGGTAACGTATTCAACTTAATTCTCCCGTACGTTGATCTCTGCCGAGGCCCAGGATAAATGTTATAGATTTGTAAGATCGCGTGCGGGAAACATTTTTTTGCCGGCAGGCATGTCGTGTCCGAGACAGGGCATCTCTACTTATATAAAATTGCACTTAAGTCTAAACATAATTTTCTTTGTTATAATCTCAACTCATTTTATATCTCGGGAGGAGAGTCGTTTAATGGTTAATAATGCCATCTTCCCAGTAAAGAAACAGAAAAAGGTTAACCGACGCGAATCTAAAGGTAAGGAGCGATGGGGGTGCGCGGGGCAAAGGGGGACGGTCGTGAGTGGGACAAAACATGCTGCCGTAGGAAAGGAACGAGACGTGCATACAAACAGTTGGGTCCAAAGTCCACCGGTGCTGAGGACAGTAGCCTCGGTGCACGTTGCACTACAATACGCTCGCAGTTCTAGTAGTATACACTGCCAGTTCTCTTGACCTAAGTTTGCGAACTTTTATAGTACATACAGATATATTTAAAATCAATTATCTTTCTCTTATAATTCGTATTTATCTATATCGCACCACGAATAACATCTATTTATCTATGCCGAACAAGTACGGTTATCTAATTAACGTATGTTGTCAAAAATGCAATTAAATCCGTAGGTGTAATACGAACGTCGTATACGTGAACGTCGGGTGTATAAAGTTTCCGCTGGCGAGTTGCGAATCCGGCGCAGGAGCACCCGACAGCGGTAGTACGGCTTCCTGCCGCCGTCGCTCAATGGACGCTCTGTCAGAGCTGGCCACCGCGGCCATGTGAATGAGAAGCGCGTTATGCACGATGAATTATTCGTGCCAGACCGATTTCCGTTGGCGCCGGCCACATGCACTATGTCCAGCCTTTTTCTGATTAACGTCTAATTATAGGGCGCAGATCTCCACATGACTGCCGTGACTCAGTTGCGACTTAATAACTCTACAATGCCGTTCGCGACTTATTTGTAGCTGTGTATGGTTTAGAAACGCTGCGGATTTAGCGGTGGGTGGATGTTTATTACCATTTAATGGTTACGTGCATAGGGCATTGTTAGACACGGAACAAACGACTCATATACACTCCTCTTTATTCCTATACTATTCGACTTACAATAATGCAATGAAAACTATTCACATAAATCTTTACATTGAAGGTTGTCGTCATTATAAAGTAGAACGGGCGCATCTTCCTTTCTGTTCTTCCTTACTCTGCTACGTCTATGCGTTACGTGGTTATTGAAGTAGTGTTGGATTTGAAAATACACAAATCTACTTGAGATGTTATATCAATAGTGTGTCTTATTTACTTGTTACATGACCCTGTAAACTTCGATCCGCCTTAGAATGTTTATGGATGGGTATACCCTGTTCGATCTCGTTATTGAAATACATTGAGCTTGAGAAAAGTGGGTGAGACAGCAAGGGGGTGGTCGCATCAAACGAACAATCCCGATGTCGGTGGGAGATCCGAGCTTGATTTTATTTTCGCGCATTAGTTTTTAGTTAGCGTTAAGTCCCAAAGTAATCATTTAAATTATATGGTGTAAGGGACTATCATAATGTGCATAAAACGCTTACGGTAACTAACGTATTTACGTTGATAAGGATTAATACTGTATAGATGTACTAGAGCGTACAATCTTTTAATTTCGTCGCCACTTAACTTCGTATGGGATTGAGGTCAAGCATTATTTATTTTCAGCAAAAAAATGATTTCTTTGGCACATTCAGTTCAAAGTTCATTTATCGAAAACTGCGCTTTTTTATATTTCATGTGTGAGTTGTTTTTCATTATATATTTTGGTATTTCTATTCCTAGATATAATTTGACCGAAATATAGTCATTAAGTCATATCAGAGTTCTGGAGCGAGCTTCCGCTACGTCAGATGATTGACGTAGTTCGCTACACACTGGCACCCTTTGCACGTTTCTAAAGTGACGTTTATGAGCACTTTTACCAAAATATTTTACGAGCCTTTTACAAATAACTCCATTACCGTTTCTAAATATATTTTAATTACGTTGTAGTTTTGATTCTACTTATATATTGATAGTATTAAACGCCACTGTATTATACATATTTCTACGGCTTAAATCTACTGCTGACTGTACTAAGTTGTATGTCAAATGACAATAAATCGCAAAATTATAGAACTATTGAGTACATTTATACAAATCGATCGACCTCGCGACCCGTCTGAGAAGCAGTGGTCACACACCGTTCGGGGAATTGTTTTACAGCGCGAGGGAATCGAGAGACGAGCTCTGCGAGCCGGATGCCCGGATGCGAGCTCCAATAGCGGCTCCAGTTTGACTCAGCGCACAAAAGGCAGGTCACGATGCGTAGTCATCCTTGTCCGCCGTACCGGTTTCTCGTTTTGCCACTTTGATATTTCTTATATTAATAACTAGCTATTGGCTTTCGTTTCGTTAGCTTAAATAACGAACAATATAACACGTTTCTAATGTTTCATATTTAGTCACTTACATGATAAAAGGAGGCCGTATGTTAAAATTCAGATTTTTAGGTCTAACAGTTTCGGTTGTGCGTTGATATGTCAGTCCCATTTACGTATTGACTCTGGTGAATTTTAGTCGTCGATAATCTAAAACATACTCTAAAGTAATGACGATTAAAACAGTAATTACATTATATTTCAATTGAGTGTAAAAAATCTCTTACGTGTCGTCGAAATTTATAGTTAATCTTTATTTGTTGTAGCGCTAGCCAGTGCTCGGGACATTAATAATTCCTTTGAGATAAGGCGACTGGCTCGTATTATCTTGGTACTTTCTAAAGTTAGATGAAAAAACATGTTGTTAACCTCTGTCGGCGAGAGGCGGACCACCTAGCCGCAAGGCCGTCTGGTCTCCGCACGCCGCCGCCGCCGCCTTGTGTGCTCTGTCCTACAACACCGTACACATCGCCTATACTTTATATTATTTTATATTAGCATCACGTAGTGACAGACAGTTTATTTTTAATGAAAATTAAATAGTTTAAATAAACTACTTTTTGAAGTTGCAATATACAGTGTAAACTCTCCTTACAACGTCGAAATTACTTGACTTTGTTTGGCTTACCGTGTTATCTATACAGTGACACATTATATAGCACGCGCACTCTAAATAACGAGAACGATATGATGAAGAAGATGAAATAAAACGACCCTGTGCCTCCACCAAGCATCAAACAAGCACCTGATGCAGCAAAGTTATTAGAAAAATACTTAATATATAATCAAGTTGATCCCACAGTATTCCATGATATGAGTAAAATACATAACAAATACAATTAAACAACTGGAGCAGCAAAAGTCGCCAGACGAAGATCATAGACTCGACACAATAATCGTTCTTATTTTTTTTAAGTTTATAAAATTTGCACTATATTAGTAAATAAATATTAGAATAGAATAAAATAATATCAATTTTGTTTTCACTCCAATTCACGACAACTCTCTATAACGCCAAAAAATGCACAGTCCCTTGAGTGTCGTTATATAGAGTTTACACTGTAATTATTTTTATTAAAAAACAATTATTCTATTAAAGTAGGCAAACCGAACCCACATAATGGTAAATATTTATGAAAACGTCATTCGTATACGCTATCTTTTGTGTGGCATGTAGCATGGCAACTCTTCTCATTACACGTCCAGTTTGAACAAAAAAACCTTGCATTGCAATTGTTGAAAAACAATTTAAAATTTATAAACTTGTTTTAAAATTCTGTTTCCTTATTTGTCATATTTACAACCAACATTTACATTTGGCTTAGAATACCCGACGTATAATCTAAAAGTGCCCTACGTATTGTAGCTGGGATGCGAACAGGGGTTTGGTTTAGTAGTAAAAAAATATTATGAAAAAATAAATTTTATTCGAACTAAATATGTGGCTGCCGGCTGACAACTCCTGGTAAATACTCTGATAAGTCGCACAGTGCGTACGTGACCTAAGATTTTGTGTTTTCGCATTCGTATGAACATACAAAAAATTTATTGCTTACATTTGTGCGCCGTTATAGTCACAATGTGCCAGTTAACCCTCGTGACTTTTTTATAAGATCCACATCATCTACCCCATTTTTGAAGAAAACGCATAAAAGCTTCATTTGTTATAACTTTTATTTCATTGTTACTATTTATATATTTACTTAAAAACATTGGATGACACCAGTTAAAATGTCAATATAGCATTATTTCTATGTTACGTAATTCATCTATGTATGTGCTAATTATTATCAAATACGCGTTCTAATCACCGTTCTCGTTTCGATAAAAGGATAAGCCGTCGAAATGCGTAGTTAACATTAGCCAGTGGCAAAAGTGTGCGTCGACTGGCGCCACAATTCTTGAACAAAACCACATAAACCTATTGTGAAACGTATTCTTAAAACGATAGTTTCAAGAGTACGTAATAGTGCTCATTTGAGCAAGGAACAAGCACATTACAAATTAAAAAGTTTACAAAATGTACTTAAATTTACAACAACTTTTCAATCAATTGAATTACCTACACAAATTAAAAAATAAAACTTTTTTCTAATCTGGCTATCCTAAATTAAGTTTGATATCGTTTTACTAATTATAAAGAATTATGTGATGATGATGAAAAGGAAATTTTCTAACTATATTTGTGCCACAGTTTGGCTGGAACAGTACAGTAGATCCCGTAATAAAATCATCGGCCGGAAGTCGATGCGTCACTGAGCCGTTTTCGGCTACTTCTGTTTGTGTGGGTATATGCGCGTTAGAATGTGTTAGTAGACAATAATATAGTCGCCGCCGTATTTTCGTTACCCAATTTCGATCATTCGCCTAGCTTAGGCGCAAATATTCACCATAACCACGACTTTAGGACACGTACACGATAACAGTGAGGGAAATTGAGTGAGGTATATTCGGCTTTATAATATGGTGTTACATGTTGCTCCCGTTTGTATAGTGTTACTGATTGCTCGTGTGTGCGTTTATTTACGTACGCGAGCGCCGACTCGTCCGAGATTCAAATTTAGAACGCCGTCTCCGCCATGTTGTTTGTCGGTGAAAAACCTACGATCCATCGTGTGGAAGCCGTGAAATTGTCACAAAGATTGCTTCGCTGATACCTTTACGATATTCCCTATACTTAAAAACAAATGTGGAGAAGTCCAAGGTACACGGTTTATAGTAATTTAAGACAAATTATTAATAATGGTTCCTTAAAGCATAATATATAAGCTATATACATTAAATATTTAAAAATACTGATGATGATAAATAAAGAGTTGTAGCTTCGTAACGTGTGTTGTCATCTTTAGAATTCTGTGAGCGTAAATAAAATTTGCTTCTCAGTAAAGCGTATGCATGTGAATGAATGACTCACGGACAGAATTGTTTCATTTATCCATCAGATTGTTACGGAGCACTATCATCGTTCATTTAAATCACTTTGAGATCTCTACGAACTACAATCGTTTCAATTTAAATGATAGAAACTTCAATGATCATAGTAAAGGGGTGCTGTACGGACTGTGCGACCCCACTCTTAATGGGAGGAATAGGCGATTGTTAAAAGCAATTTGATGATTAAAAAGCATAGATTATATTTTTAAATTGTTTCAAGACATAACTTTAGAGTTGGGTAATGGTTAAGTAACATACGAGAGTGCGAACGAAGAAGAAATTAATGCTAATTTTTTAAATATGTTAATAAACAGTGAATGTAATGTTACTGAAAAGAAATTGTCTCTTTGTTTTTAGAACAAATTTTAACAATGGTACTTTTTATTTTATTTTATGTTAAGACATCTATTTATTGTTCTATTAGGACTTTTTGAATTCCTTTATATATAATTATGCTGTAGAGTTTTTTTTCGAAAACACGTTACAATTAGACGATCAATTTACTGAGGTACATTAAGTTTTCCTCCTAATGTGTAGTGTTAGCCTTATGCAAAATAGCTATTTTATTATTTTCCGCAGACTGTTTTCTCAGAACGTACGAATTTATTCAATACTTGCTGTGCCCCGCGGCTCTACAATTTTACTTAAAGGAAATGATATTACCTTGTTAATACTACCGTAACATCATCATCATCTCACTGCCCTTTTCACGCGTATGTGGGGTAGACACGGTATGTCCGTAGCACAGTTAAATTGATATAACTTTTTTATTTATAAACCGATTGAGATAAAACAAAATGTTAAGTGAAGCACAATACAATAGTAAAAACCGCACCCAAATCGTTTTTGAGATTAGCGGTAACAAACGCACGGACAAACAGACAAAAATTCTAATAATCATTGTTTTGGGTTTTATTGCGTTTATGAAGGCAAATGAAAAGGCAAGGCAAAAAAAATGAAAATAATAGTTTTTCTCAAATATCTTCCATGCACAGACACCGAACAGATACATTTTTATTATATGTATACATTATTATTATGTGAAGCAATCTTTAAATAAGGATATTATCATTTTTGATGGTTTGTGATTCATCTTCTCTTGATGACACATTTGTACTGTACAACATTTTTGTTATATAAAACGGCAAGGTATCTTATATGCACTTATCATTCTGAGATTTCTTTTTTATATATTTATAAAATATATATTTAGTCTCATAATACTATCTTTAGATAGATTTTACGTTACCCTAAATATCTTTAAAATAATTTTAATACTGGCAAGTTTTTCTTCCGATATTTTCTCTTTTGTTTTATCTATTACAGTAATTTTTATATCCACTATCCATTGGCAGAAATTAGCATGTATAAAGATAATATAAGATACTCGCTTAGGCTGTGGTACTTCTTACCAAGAAAATTTATCACTAATTTGTCGAATACTAGTCGAAACATGTTGTTTGTTACAGAATATAGTTTTAATATAATTATTGAAAAATGTATGTCGTAATGTAGCGCGCTACCCGCTCCGAGAGGTACAGCCGCAATTTTGTCGCCCTATAAGGTAATAACAAGTGTACAAGTAAGGCGTTCAGTTTTAGGAACACGCTCGACTTTTTCGGACTGCATTGTTTAAAGTTTGGAATTGTAGCATTTTTCGGTGAGCTCTGATTGCAGAAACGAGTTCTTGTGATTTATATATCATATACATGGCTCAGGTGTATGCGGCGACACGCATCGTTCCGTGCATACAACTTACACGTCGGTTGATTGGGCCTGGGCCACTGGCCTTGTTCCATTATTTATTCGTACTCTTAATGGTTTTTTGAAGCGGTCTCAAGCAATCAGCTGTACTTTGTTACAATAAAATTTAATATATAATATTTTTTTTTTTTTATGGTAGAAGGTGGCAAACGAGCAAGCGGATCACCTGATGTTCTGTGAGCACTACCCATAGACATCCGCAACAAGCAAATGTGTTGCGGATGCGTTGCCTACCTTTAATGGACAGAAGAGTGGATAGACAGGAAAAAGATATTTCGTTTTCCCCGACTCTTCTCCCCGTCCAATCCTCTTCCCATTCCCATCCTATCCTTTTAAGGAAAGGGTGGGAAGGGGAAGTGGACTGTAATTAGGCCTCCGGCATATGTTTAACAAAGAACAAGGGAATCCTTTTAAAGAGAGATCTTGACACTGCAGATATACGAAAGTACCTAAAATATTTTTCTCATTTTTATTAGTCAGGCGATGATTATAAAATATATATATATATTTTTAATTCATGTTATGGTGAATGTAACTGGAAATTATTATGTATTTAAGAACAATAATTGAAAAAAAAATACTGTACAAGCATGTTGGAAGCTGTTTTAGATTTCTTTTCACTCTTTTGAGGGTAAACGAACACTTGTATGACAGACTTCTGGCCAATATGTATATCAGATAATTATCCTACTATAAATGTCCCTTCTTGTTACTCTTAATTTTATTTTAAGAGTAACAAAGTACGAAATGAATCTCAACCCATTCGGACAGTCAGTCATAGTCGAATGTGCGTGCAGCAGAGATCACAAATTTCTATTTGGCGCGACCCTAGCACACCTCTCTCACTTCTTCTACATCCATGCATAAATGCTCGTCGGTTACGGGTACTCCTTATATCGCTCTTCTTCAGTATGTCACTAATCTGATCGATATACATACATCTCACTTTATACATTTTCTATTTATATGTTTTAATCGGTTTACTAAAAAATGG